>PVIJ01017500.1:0-29204 GCA_004024925.1 Scalopus aquaticus | reverse complement strand
TTTGTCAAAGATTAGTTGTTCATAGATATGTGGCTTTAATTCTGGGTATTCTATTCGGTTCCATTGGTCTTTCTGTCTGTTTTTGTTCCAGTACCATGCTGTTTTAATTATTATGGCTTTGTAATATAGTTTGAAATCAGGGAGTGAAATTCCTCCATTTTCTTTCTTTTTAGTTAGGAGGGCTTTAGCTATGCGAGGCATTTTTTTAAACCACGTATCTTTTGGGGAACGGCATGAAACATAGCTGATGAAATGTTTCCAGATTTAAGAGTCTGACTTGCTTTTAGAGGAGATTTCTGTTTTATGCTACAGAACTACTATCTCAAGGTTCCATCAACTTGACTGCATAGGTACTTATTATTGAAAAAAAAATTTTTTTTGCAGAATTGATCATTTTATATACTCAGCAACTGGATGGGATTCTGGGGAAATGTAGAAAATATTTTAGTAAATAGTGACTGTTTATTGCTTGAGGAACAGTATAATTATTTTTAGTTTTTACTGTGGATTTTCTGATTTCATTTAGCAATATTTTCACAGAAAGGAGGACAGAATAAATTAATATGAGTATCACAAACCATGCTTACTTCTTTGTAAAATGACTTACAGAAGAATCCACCCAAAATGAGATACAGGTAAACACCTTGGTTGTAACATAGATGATAGGAAATTAGAGCAGATTAAGGAAGCCAGAGAATATTGTTGTATAAGAAGTTTTTCTTGGTTCGTGGAAGTTCCTTAATTAAGGTTTTAGAAACGTAACTCTGAGCTTATTTTTTCATTTATCTTCTATAGACACACTTCAATAATATGTGGATTTTCAAGATGCCCTAGGATGAAATAGATCAACATTTAGACCACTCTAGCAGCAGATTTAATACCAATTCAATTTGATATTTGACCTTTTGTTTTCATGACTGTAGAATTGTCTCCATGTAATCATCTACCTTTGAGTAACCGGTTTTACTCTTTAAACTGATATAATACGTTGTCTGGAGTCAAGCCATTTTCCAAAGAATCTACATACAATATTGCCAAGGAAATAGAGTCACTGAGTCATTAAGGTTTGAAAAAAAAATGTGTAATGTGAAGATGTGAAAAATACCATCATTGACTATTGCTCTTTGAACAACTGTAGTGAAACACAGCAACAGTTCTTGGGAGTGCGGTCCCCATGCAGCTGAGGCTCAGACCTCTACCCCACTATTGGGTAAGAGGTAGTTTTCATCGATTTTTCTTTTTATGTATCAGTGTATTGTTGTCTGCCTCCTCCTCTCCCTTTTTGAGGATTAACAAAAGCAGGGTGTCATGCATGTTTATTTTGATGATATTTTTATTTATGTAAATTGGATTCTTCTACATCCATGGAAACTGAGGACATCTGAGATTGAATCTAGGAGCAACAACTGAGTTCAAGGCAGCACCCTGCTCCTGCAGGGAGACACCTCGAGGGATGGTGAGCGGGAAGGAGAGTGTCCCTTTGTGTCCCTTTGTTGCCTGAGAGGCTACTAGCAGGATCCAACACAAAGCCAAGGCCCCGGCCCGCAGCGCAGGTAGAGATGATGGTGAAAACCCGACGTGCCCCATCCCTCAGTGACACAGCACCACACACTCCTGGGACACATTCACACGCTCATTGGATAACAGCTTCATGCTTCCAACAGGAGGCGGTGGTCCTCTGCCAAATGGAGACCCTGCTGCCCTCACCAGCTGCGTGGTGTCCATCTCTGTCATGACAAGGCAGCCACAAACACAGCAGACCTGCACCAAAGCCGTCGGTGAGTGGCCCTGCTCTTCCATTCAATCCCTACTGACGGTCAAGAGCCGAGCACAGCCGTGGGGAGCCCGGGGTTGCAAGTGTGTGCCCGAGGACTCCCCACTCACCCTGCTCTCCTCACTCTCTCCCTCCACTGCTCTTTCATCCTCTAGCTGTCTCGCTCTGACTCTCTTTTCTATTACAAAATCTTTTGGAATTGATGAAAACAAGTCAAGGGAAGAAACAGAATTCATATCTGTATCACCTAGTGAAAAACGCCCACAAAATCTACAGACTTTTTTTAGGATCACTTGACTCAGTATCAGGAATTCAGCAACAGGTTCCTTGGTATTTGAGGGACCTGGGAGCTATTTTCAGTAGAAAATATATTTTAAAAATACATTTCTAATTATATTTATCATTTCTTGATCCTCAGGCAGGCCATATTTTATGAAGGTACTAGAGTTATAAAGGTAAAACAGGAGACATTTTATTAAGAAAAAAAATCACAGACTAAGCCTCCACTTCCTTATAGTTATATCACTGAGTTTTTGAGAAAAAATTGAATGACATAACGTATATAAGAAGAGATGGTTCAAACTGTTAGACTCATTACATGTATTTCTCTATTCATTAAAGGTCATATTAAAGTCATAGAAAATACTTAAAGAAATAAGTAAGTAAATTAATAAAACCATGAAGCAAAGAAAAATAAGAAAATACAAACAATTTGGAGAAATTCCCAGAAGAAAGCAGATGGTAGTTTATCTAATTATATTAATGTTTTTATATTAAATGTTTATATAATAGTAATAATGTAAATGCTATTTAACGATGTCTACTTTTCAGAAAATCCTCATAAAATTAACTATAGCTATAAATTGGAATGTAATTGTTGCAATCTAAGTAAAAGGTAACTACATATATGTATGCCAATTTATACATATGGCATACACATAATTATTACATATAACTTATACACAGAAAGTAAGAAGGAATGTTAAAAATCTAAATGTCTTCATCTTTTATATTTGAAGACTAACATATATGCTTTTTAAAAAAGATTTATTCATTTATGCATACAAGGGCTGGGGTAAAGGCCAGAGTTGTGGGGGAGTGAGAGGATTCACCAGAGACAGAGCGGGGAGCAGCACAGGCAGACTGACTGAAATACACTGCTGAGGGGAGCAGCGGGGAGACAGGAGAGGTCTGCTGCACCCTGTGGGTCAGCTCCCTGGATGGGGATTGAACTCGTGCTTCAGTGGCTGTGGACAGCTTCATAGTGCTGAGACTAACTCTGCACCACCAGGGAGGCTCTAATATATATACTTCAACATTTATAGGAATCACAACACTGATGTAAATTATATTTACACTATAAAATATAAAACACTATAATTATAAAAAATAGTATGTGCACTTATAAAGATGTAACAGCAAAGGAAACTATGGATAAGAAAGAACAGCAAATACAGGAGTGAGAGAATTCCGTCAATAAAACACTAATAAAGAGGGAAATTGAAGTGTTGTATTTGTGCTGACAATATCCGCCACTTCATTAAAAGAAAGTGTTTAATATGGACAATATGTCATCTGTTCTTTGTTGACCTTGACATGTTTGGTGGATACAGCAAAATATTATGAAGAATGCCTCTCAGTTAAGATTTGTTTGCGTATTCTCATATTTAGATTCAGGTTGCATTTTTGTCAGGATATCCAAGAAATTGTATCACGTCATCATTTCAGGAAGCACGTAATGTCCGGTTTGTCCTGGATTTGCTGCAGTGTTGATGTTGGTGATTTTAACCGCTTATTTAGGGGAGCACCTGTCAGATTTATCTGTGGTCAAGATACTCTTCCTCTGTGAGGCACTGATTGGTCATTTATTTGAGAACACAGACTGTGGGTTAAGCAACAATTCCGTGTTGATGGCAATTACTTAGATAATAATTCTGTATTGATGGCAGATACCTGCACTCTGGTCATGTGTAGTTTCCCTAGATAATATGATTGTTCTTAGAAAATACACATGAAGTTGGAGATACAGACGGGCAGGGCAGCCTCAACTGTAACCCAGATAGTTCAGAAAAAATCGTAAGCATCTGTATGCCACGTAGGTAGAGACAAAAACAAAATGAACATTGCACTGAAACTGGATGAAAGCGATCCAGGAATTTCTTGTGATATTCTTGCATTTTCTTTGTAGTTTAAAAGTGAAAGTAATTTTAGATTATTAACACGAAAGGAAATTGTAAATTCCCCAAGGTTTAGATTATGGATTGAGAATGGAGGTGGAAAAATTAACTTCTAATTTTCTTTATTTTCTCAAGTTTATTGATTGACCCATCACATCCACAGGAGCTGAGACATGCAGCTTCACAACTCTAGGCAAGCGGGAGCGTCATTCACCCGCCCCCAAAGGTAAACGCCCTTCTCTAGCCTTCATTCTCCCAAATAAGCAAAGAACATTTAATAACAATAAAAAGATAAGCACTGACTTCAGGACATAGCATAATATGTGTTCCATGAATAGTGCAGACGCCACTAGAAGGAAAATAGGAGCGAACACTCGTCTCCACATTTGCTGAATGGTCACTTGTAGGTGGTGATTTATGCAGAGGGAAGAACTGTTACTCTCGGTCTGTCCCATCCCTGCAGGCTTTCCGCTGACACAGTGCCCAGGTTGCCTGGCAGGAACCTAGAGACTCTGGCATCGGCCTATCACGATGATTACGAAAAGCTGAAACAGTGGCGGGAGACCATTCAGCTGGTCTGAGAGTTGTTGCAGTGCTAAGAATGTTGACTTAACCACTTGCTTATTTCTTCCTTTGCGCTCCTGGGAAAAGCCTCATCCCACAGCACAGACGAGGGATGAGGTTCCAAAATGAGCTCTTCTAGGTTTCCTTCATGTAATCGAGGTGATAGGCCCAAGCACTTTTGTATTCATGCCTTTCTTAAAATGTGTGCTCTCTGGGTCAAGTTTGGGAAATATAGTATTTTTGAAACATAAAAATGTTTGTTTTTTTTAAATTCAATCAGAGGTTGTTGAAAGTTCATACTTAACAAAGGTAAATTTGTAGAGGGAACTTGCTTCCATTTACCTTTGTATTCAATGACCGAGCAGAGTAAATTAGTGTGAGAGCGAGATGTACCAGAAACGTGATGTTTGTTAGAAATTAGTTATCTTCGTCTTAGTGAGCACAAGGAAGAGAGCCACGAAAGAAGGGGAAGAATGTGTCCGAAAGGAATAGAAATAGGTAAATAATAAATTTTCACATAAGCTTTTATGAAAATCCATTTGTATCTTCAGATTGAATTTGGTTTTCTGGAATTCTTCAGGCATAGGTAAAATATAAGTAAATACGATTTTATTGCCTTCTTCAGACACATCTAAGAATTGCACACTATGTAAAGATTTCCTACCTTGATGTGTGATCGGAGCAGCTTTTCCCTTCCACAGTACAGGTCAGCATGCAAAGAACACTAGGGGCGACTTAAGCTGTGCTCTCCAGGTTACGACATTCACTATTTGTAACCTCTGAGTGCTGTTTGAATTTTGTAAATAGAACCAAAGCTTTAAAAGCTAAATTTAATACCAATGATAGAGATAGAGATTAAAAGTAGATACTATGAGATAATAAAACATAATGTAAATGTATAGTATCCAAGACTGAATTTCCTGTTTGGCTTACAAATTGGGACTAAATGCAAAAGAGGAGGTTCTTATTTTTTAATATGAATTTTTGAAAGGAATGCATTTTATTGCAAGTCACTGCCTTCAAGTAAGGTGTTCAATAGAATACAAAGCAAAGTCAGTCTATGCAGGAATAGATCACTAAAGAACTGAATGGCCACACAGTTATGTGTTTATTTATAGACATTTATATGGTCACACCACTACACATCCAAGATTGCAGAAATGGTGACTTCTGTCTGCTACAGACAGTGTGTCCAGCCTGCTCCTCTGTGCCGGTGGGGAATGAGATTTAGTGACGGCGCCCCCAGCCACACAGACTGAGGCGGTACCCCACGTGAAGCTGCCGGGAGTCCCGTAGTTTGTTCAGTCTGACTGTGGTAAACACTACACCGCCTTCCTAGAACTTGATGAAATCTCTCAAAAAGAGACTCACTGTACTGTGACAGAGAGCAGAATTATAAACAAACAATCTGAATATAAGTGTTTATTTGCATAAGTGCGAGTATGCAAATCTGAACAGATTTTTTCCCCCAGTAGTGCAATGGGGGAAATAAAAAACTTGGAGACAGCACAGTTTGGGCGTGCAGAGCACTCAGAGTTAGACCTGCCTTCAGTCCTGTGTCTACCAGCTACGTGATGAGAAATTTGGTGCAATATTGTGTATAAATGGATAGGGCATTAACGAAATGCTTCAAAGAGACAGAGGAGAGCGATTCCAGGGTGAACAGGATTCAGAACATTTGATGGGGGTGATAATGTAGGATTTGGAATGTGGAGAGAGAGAGAGATTTAAATTTGTATTTTTCAAATGTTAGGACTTCTCCAAATATGAAAAAATATAAAAAATAAGAGAGTGGGTTAGGTCTAGGAAAGAAGACACTGAGCCAGCACGGTGGTTCAGACCTTAGATTTACGAAGATGACCTCAAACCCAGCACTGTCCCAACTATATGTGGAGTCTTGGGTGAATGACTCAAATTCTCTGATCCACACTTTCAATATGCTTCTGATAGAAGCTGGAGAGATACTGTTGAGAATAGCTAAAAGGACTAGAAACACTGCTAGCGTGAAGATGGTTCTGAATCCTTTGCTCTTTGGGCATGGTTTAAGATGGCTCTGTATTAAAAAGGGGGATGCTAAAGACCATAAAATTTAGGGGGCCTCCCTGGTGGCGCAGCGGTTAAGTGCTGCGCTGTGGAGCTGTCGGCAGCAGCGCTGCGAGTTCGACGCCCGGCCGGGGAGCTTCCCACATGGCGCGGCAGACCTCTCCTGCCTCGCCCGCTGCTCCCCTCAGCAGTGTGTTTCTGTCCATCTGCCTGTGCTGCTCCCTATTCTGTCTCTGGTGAACCCTCTCGCAGCCCCACACCTCGGTTCTGTACCCCAGCTTGTATGCATAAATAAATAAATCTTTAAAAAAAAAAGACCATAAAGTTTATCAGGGCCTTAGAGAATTTGCATTGCAGGTTTTATTCACCTCGCTGAAGAGTAGAATCAACCTGGATAAACCTATAGAAATTGAATAGATTCAAATTTCAGAATTTCATAACTCTCTCCTACTTTCACCTCCATCCCGTGACTATGACAAATACAGGGAGTATGACTTTGGGGTCAGAATTAGTTTTTTCCCAAGAAAACTATTTATGTTGGCCTGTTGAAGGGGGAAATATTTTTAAGATTTTGTTTTTTATTTAATTAAGAAATTCAGACACTGTTGGACTTCTGCACAAATCAGCTGTGAATAAGTCTGTGAATCAGTTCAGTGTAAGTTTTGAAATCTCTGAATTAGGGTCCCTGCAATTGGTGCCCCAGAGCTGATTTTGGTTGGATAATAACGTGTGCAACTGAGCATCTCATTCTTTCAATGAGAAGCACATTCTTTTAAAATACACAGAGAACAACTGACCGTACAGACAATACTTGGAGATGTAATATAAGTTTCCCCAATTTAAAAGGATTCAAGTCAAACTCTTCCCTGACAACAATGCAGTTTCACCAGAAACTACTGACAGTAACAGAAAGTTCTTTGGGAAATCCACAATTATTTTAAAATTCAACAAATTTAGAAATAAAACATAACTCAGAGAAGAAGCCTCAACAGAAATGAGAAAATAAGTATAAGCTGCAGTAAATGCACACATCAAAATGTAGTTAGCAGTGATTAGAGGAAAATAATTGTGTTAACTGCTTCAATAGGAAAGAACAAAGGTCCTAAATCGATAGTGAAAGTCAGAGGTTGACATTATTACATTATTTTTTCAATATTGAATATTTAAGTTTTAGTGAGCCGTATGGACTCAGTATCAACTACTCATTCATTTCACTGTAGCACAGAAGCTGATGTAAACAATATATAAATGAATGAGCATAACTAAGATCCAATAATACTTTATTAAAAAAAGTCCAGGTTTAGGCATAGTTTACTGACCTCCAATTAAATTCTCTACCTTGACAACCTTTCTAGTCTAATAAAAGAGCAGCACATAGCTAACAATGAAGATCAGAGCAGAAATCAATGAAATTGAACAAAGTAAATCAATGAAAAATAAATCAGTGAAACTAAAAGTTGGTTCTTTAGAAGCCATTTTTAAAAATGAGATGAAATTCAAGACTTCGTGAAATAAAGAGATACAATACAAAAATATTAGTATCAAGGATGAGATTCTATTACTACAGACCTTAAAGATACTGAAAGAATAAGCAAATGCAATGAACAGTCCCATACTCTTAAATTTCACAACTTGCATAAGAAGGAGGGGCATGGAGCAGCAGCCTCTGGCTAACCCAGTGGCCAGCCAGGACAAGGACGGAAAGAGCGTCTTTGAATTCAGCAGCAAGAGGATACTATGGGCATGGCCAGATCCAAGTTCAATGGAATCCTGGGAGGAACTTCTGAATGGAACGTTAAGACTGCAGTTTTTGTCCAACGGTCGTCTAACTTACAGCTAAGGTTCCCTTAGTTCAGGCCATTCTTACTTTCCCGTGCTCTAAAAGACTGGGGGTGATGAGGATTTTGCATTGTAACTTCTCAGCCTGTCTTGCCTTCTTCAGCGCTAAGTATTTATAAATATCCCCTTTAATAAAAAATCCTAAGTCACTCTATTGGAGTACCCCATTTTTTTTCAATTACAGGGGGAAACTTAACAGGATCGATCTTACCATCCTTATTTCTTATCATTCAGGGTTTTTTTTTTTTATAAAGAATGTCTTATGTATCTCAAAACTGTTATGTTTAAATATGAGAAATTAATCCACATTACTTTTTTATATGCAGAAATTACATGAATGTTTTAATTTTATGCTTTCTCACAATACAATTTGCCAAGGCAATGTTTCTAGCAAGATATATGCAAGTAATTTATTAAACAATTAAAGATTCAAAACTGAAAATGTTGTAGGCATGATGTTAGATATTTATTAGTATACAAGGATAAAATCCGATGACATGTCTGAGAATTTTAATTTTAGCAATAGTTTCTTGGTAATTCTATAAGATAATTTGATGTATAATGGCCATCCTTAAATTCTATTTTGGAATTTGCTTCTTTTAGAATTGTTGTAGGAGCTGTTTACAGGCCATATAAAAATTCATCTCATTTCTCAAAATTGAGTGTTGAAATGGTGAAGCTATTGCCAAGCATGAACATCCATGTTTTCACCAGATGTAGTTTTAAATTACATTTGGCTCTTTCCAAGTAGCAAAAAGATCCTCAAAAAAAAAAGTTGTTACCAATGATAATATATTTAAAATGTGCCCTAGTTTTGTTTAAAAAGGCATAATAGCTTCATAATTAAATAGCCAGAGGCTGAAGCCAGACATTATGAAGAGAATCCCCCAGCCCGGATACAGAGAAGCTGAAGGACCTTGACTAAGGTGTGTATGTCTCTGTGGTCTGATCTCTTCTTCTATAAAGTGACGGTAAGAGTAGCACTTAAATCATAGTTTTATTATACAAAGAAAAAGAAAAAGTAGAGAAATGTTGCGGAATTTAGCACGGCAAATAGATATTCTCAAGCATCTGGTTTACAGACACTTAAAGATATTAAGAACCTGTAGCCGACTGAGATCTGTTTGTTGCTGATCAGACCCATTTTCAGCCTTAAGTAAGCAGATGTTTATAAAAGCCAAGTCATATCTATGGGTAAGCTGCTTTAGGAATGTGGATTATTTTTCTGTTCTGCAGTGCCATGCAAGAAATGCTTAGCTTAGTGCCTTGTCCATATAAATATTTCAACATGAAAAAAGGACAGACACAAGAAAGGAGAAAATCTTCTTCAACAAGTGGCACCAAACAGAGCTAAATGGTTTTTGTTTGTTCATTTTGTCATTTTGCTTTGTTCCTGATGGAGAGGTTGTTTTGGGTCTTTTGCTTTATAAAGGGAGATATGCAATCATTAATGACGATATAAGGGCTAAAAGAAGCAAAATCTTTTACCCTTTTCACATAATGGATGTCGTGCAGACCCAACACTGTGAGGAAAAGAGGAGGGTGGGAGAGGAAAAGGAAAGGAAAGGATTGTAAGAATGCTTATGGTGGATGAAGGACAACTTCACATGTGAAGAGGGGGCACCGATGGCATATATGAAAGTAATGCTAAATGACGTGCGTCTAAAAAGGCTTTGTTATTCAAAACATACTAACTTGAAGAAATTGTGTAGAAGCCACAATAGTATTTATGCAAACATTGAGTATACTGTATTATATTTGATTGCAACTACAAAGCAGGAAATGTGAAGTATTAAAAGAATATACACACACATAAACACACACAACATTTACAGTGCTCTATAGGGAGAAGTGGAAGGAGAATGGACTCTTTCAGCTTTATAGTAAGTAAATATACTTTCTAGGTAGTTAATTCCTCATATAATAGCCAGGAAAAAGGTATAGACCTTTATTTTTCAGAATTTTGAGAAAATTCAACAGTTCAAAAATCCTAATCAATTTTGATAACATTTATATTTTTTCCCCTCAAAATTCCATTCAAACCATTCACAACATCATCCTAAGAATCCAAACATTTACTAATGTATCATCCTTGTAAAGGTGATCGTTGGTAGCTTAAAAGTGACATTTAGGAACTGTAAGAAGTAAAACTCACTTTACAGGTTAAAAGTTAAAACAATTATTAAGAACTGTGGAGGCTAGGAATTTATAAAATATATGTATTATGCCTATATACTTCACTTCTTTTGCAATAATTTGAGAAAAATAAAATGAAAAGCACAAAGAAATAACCAGTCAACTGTGAAATGCAAATTCTATTACATACTGATTTCAGTATGTGTATCTATGAATACACATTTTATATAATACATAGTTATAAATAAATGCATATTTTTCTGTCTTCATAAATAATGAGTGCACTGAAATCTTCACAAATCTCATAGACCAAGGATGGCATCTTATTTTTTAAATTAGGTTTCAACTTTCTATTAATAGCGAGGCTGTACATTTACACATTTTATTGTTGTATCTTGTATGTATGTTTTTCCTTGTTTGAATTCTTATTCTTCTTTCTTAATTTGTGTTAGTAACTTCTATTCATTTTTATATTATGTGCTTAAATCCTTCTTTTTCATTTGCAAAAGTTTACAGTAGTATCAAGCACTAAATCCTGCTAAACCTCACTAGGGACCAGCATGCTTTTATCATTACATAAAATTTACAATATGATTTTCACTGTACAAAATAATATTATTTATATTGACCTTATTTTAAAGTGGGCTTGGAAGAACAACGAGCCAAAAACAAGGTGGTTCGCCAAAGGGGTAAAACAAAGAACTGGTCAATCTACTTCCTAATGCAGTCATTTATTTTAAGGCTATAGGTATTTAAGACTGTGCAAAACTGGTACGAAGAAAGGCACATAAAGCAGAAATAAACACAGGCCCCAAACAGACTGACGCATTTATGGGCCATGCCTCTAACAGGGGGCTCCCCACAAACCGGCGGGGCACGTGGACCATCCACTAACTACCGATGGATGGACTGATCACACACACTTCAATCTAAACCAGCTCCGTAATTCAGCAAAATTAATTTCAGATGGTCAAGTGGAGAAACCTGGTCCCCGAAAGGCCCTTCAGTGTCAGTTCGTCTCTTCATCAAAAGAGCAGCGAAAATGAAGCGAGCCCCCGGCCCCCGTGCTGAAACACCCCAGCAGCCCTGGGCTGGGATGCAGAGGTTGCGGAGGCCTAAAGCAAGCAAGGGAGAGTGAGGCTTCCGATGGGAAATGGACCAAAGACCTGACAAAGGACTTTGTCGAAAACAGAACTTTTCCCAAGAGTAAAAATGCCAATTCCATTAGTTATTAGAAAAATACAAATTAAAGGCACAGTGAGGCAACACCTGGCTCCCACCACGTTGCCTGGCAACACGGCGCGCAAGGCCAGCCCGGCCCGCACGTCGGGGGGATCGCAAGTCGGGGGGATCGCAGGCGCCGCGGCAGCATCCGGACGCTCGTGCACGTCGGGGAGAGGCAGACTCCGGGACTCCAGGTCCGCGCGAGGTGGACCCGGCAGGGACGCTTCGCTGATCCTCAGTCAGTGTCGGGGCAGACCCTGGACCATGTGTTCCAGTGACATTTTGAACGTTTCTCTTTGGTAGGATGAAGACGGTATGTTTAGAAACCAGCATTCTCAAGTAGAGGACCCCAAATGACAAGATTCAGCTGGAAAAACTGGCACAATCAGAAAAACCAATTTTATAAAATTCTAGCTTAGCAAGGCTTATCTGGGCTACCAATCAAATTTAAGTAACAGGAAAATTAAACAGGCATTTTAATGGAAGAAGTTGACTGGGTTTTGATAGACCCTAGGATCAATTTTAGGTCCTACCATTTTTTTTTTTTCAACTTAAATCTTAATTGGCGCTAAAGTGACTGAAATTACTGTCATTAACGTAGAGAGGTTTAACATGTATTTTTTTTTTTCTTACTCTCTGTATAAAGGTTTCTCAAAAAAAAAAAAAAATAGCAGATACAGTTTGTGAAAACGAGGGTTTTCATGTCCTGCACTATTCTCTGCAGGGAAACGTCCCCATCACACATAGCAGCCAACTTTCTGGGGCGTTTTAACGGAGAACACAGTTAGTTTTTACATTGGACATCAAAAATCAAAGAGACAACCCGGCAATATTGTTTTCTAAGTTAGAAGCTCAGGTTTATTTCCTCTAGAGTCCAGGTCTAAGAGTTTCATCTAAAAAGGTCCAGGTCTGAGAGTTTCATCTGCCCCAGCCAATGAGGCAGAGTGGAGCTGAGGGCAAGGGGAAGCTAAAAGGGGAGTGAGGGGAGAGCGAAGACTGGAAGGGAAGTTGGAGGAGGCCCATGGAACAGAGGCATGCGTGGAGAAGCGCTCGCCTCTCAGCCTTGGACTCGGGGACCACAGAAGGAACGGCTGGGAAGAGACGCGGGCCGAGAGCCGTGAGGAGGCTGACAAGAGCAGCCTTTACTTGGCTTGTACTTCGATTTAGCTCTTTCCTTCCAGACTCGCCTGGCCCCTTCCTCCTCTGTCCTGAGGTCCCCGACAGAAGGTGTCTTAGACTTATGGCAGCTTTCTGGCCTCAATGCGCCCAAACAATCCTGTTGGGCTGGGTCTTTACCCGCAAGGGGATGGGTAACACTGAGAGTTTCATGGGAAACTAGTATCCTCTCTCTTCTCTCTCTTGCACACTAGCCCTATTAAAGTTCTTTTTTATCGATGGATTTACACACTAAGAAGGTTTTGTCTTTATGTGGGGGGTAGCAGAACTCATTTAGAGCATGCAGGATTGGGGATCCCGGGGCGCCATTCCATCTGCCTGCTAACATGGCAGCTGGCAGAAATGTTACGAGATGCCAGCTCTCCAATGGGCACCACCGTTTCAGCCCAGCACCCTCTCCCAGTCTGCCATCTCTGTGGGTAGCTGTAGCCTAACAGGTGCACCCATCCACACCACAGTGTGTGTTCTGATAGTGGGCACGGAAAGGTAAACGAGAGAACTCTTCCCCTACCCACCGACGTTCTGCTCTACACAGATGCAGCAAACTCGGGTTCAAGTTGCCGAAAACAAACAATTAGAAATCAAATCAAAGCCTGTTTAGCTTTACAATTGAAAGGAGAGATGCAATGGGAATCGTAACAATGCAAAGTAATAGCCTGCCGCATTCAATGAATATGGCTTAATAACTTTGAACCATAGCAAGACTTGGATAAAATTAAAAAGTAATGTCAAGCTCCTTGGGTCTGTTCCACTGAATTAGTATTCACAGGCATGTGCCCACATGCCACCCATAATGAGGACTGCTGGTTTCATTTACAGACACTGCCGACATTAGCTGGCACCAATGCGCAGAAACCTATTGTATGCTGGTCTATAAAAGCACACCAAATTTTCATTATGTTTCAGTCAAAAGTGCTTGTTTTGCAGGAAGGAGTCCATGTCAATAAAATGGATTGTTTGTCACTTAAACCAAGTGACATGCTAATCTTCTAGAGGCCTCTGTCCTTAATCTCTACAGGACACAAGTCAGTTTAGAAGTGTGAGCTGTTCTCACAGGTAATAGCTATTGAGCTCTTTAATGTAAATTCAAAAGCACAGCTTATCGGTGTGTTTCAGAAATTGCTTCAATGTGGTTGCTGTCTATGAAAAAAAAATCCCCCATGTCCCCCAATTCCATGGTCAACTTCCAAGTTTTTTTCAGTGCCTGGAAGCACCTTTTAATTATAAAGAAACTGGTTTTGGTGATAGCTGTTCTGTGAACAACTGGATCAGAAGCATTTCTCCTGGCTATTATACAGCCAAACTGCCCACTGCCCCCTGCAAGTAGGCAGGATCTCGATATTAATTAAGTCAATGTCTCAATTCAGAACCTGAAGACTAGACGCCTACATTCTTTAAAAGCCAAGTCATAAATAGCCACTTCATAACAAAAGAGCAGAATGAGGGGATGGGGATCAAGAATTCTTTGGTTTGTAGAGGGAGTTGCAAAGCATATGGAAAATGCCTTGGAGTACCTTTCTGATATTTCTAAATTATATGTATTATTTCACAGGAAAGTATAAAAGCTCAGAAAGCAAACTACAAATTTTCTCCTCCATCTAAATGCTAAATCGAATTACAATGAAATCTTTAAAACATGAAATTAAATGGGAGTCTCCATACTGTAACCTTTATCTTTTATTTTCTAACTACCAAGAAGTGTACATTTTCTGCTTATTTGTTCTAAACAGAATGAAATGCAATTATTATGGCTAGTAACGCTCTACAATCCACTGTAACACTGTCCACAAAAGAATAAGGCATTCAGATCCATTATTCTGTCTGATCTGAAATGAAACTGTTGATAAATACAAACATGAAACTTTTGAAGCCAAATTACAATAATCACATAAAAGATGTCAACAACAGAATAAATGCCCAAGTATTCCCTCACCTCTGAGATCTAAGAAATAGAAAATAAGTTATGGAAAAGGGACATGCTTGCTTAAAGGAATAGTGTCTTTAAAGCAGAATTTTTTTTTTTTTTTTATACATACAAGCTGGGGTACAGGCCAGAGGCGTGGGGCGGCGAGAGGGTTCACCAGAGACAGAGTGGGGAGCAGAACAGGCAGATTAGAAATACACTGCTGAGGGGAGCAGCGGGCAAGGCAGGAGAGGTCTGCCTTGCCATGTGGGATTCTCCCTGGCCGGGCGTCGAACTCGCGTCGCCGCTGCCGACAGCTCCACAGCGCAGCGCTTAACGGCTGCGCCACCGGGGAGGCCCTAAAGCAGAATTTTAAAAAGCAATTTTTTTTCATTTAAATTTACTTTTCGAAAGTTTGTGCGAAATGTACTTTGTTGTTTTGGGGAAGAAAGTATGCCAAATCACATTTTATTTTGAATAGTTTCAAATTTGTCACTCACTTGCATTATTGTTACAATGATCATTTTTCTTAATTACTTACTTATAAACACTGAAGCATATTGAGTAGTTTTTTATAATGATCCCAGAATAAAGCAGTCACATTTGTCTTTTTAATATGTCTTCCATTTCAATATATCTTTCATACTAGCTTATGTTACTCTCACATTTTTAGAGTAAACAATGCTTGGGCTGGTGAATAACCCAAAGAAAGTTGTGAGCTCTGCTTAATGAAAAATTACAGGCACAGCAAAAAATTAGTTTACTGGCAGCAATGAAATATGGCTTATTTACTGTAAAGAAATGTCCAGCTAACATTCTGGTACCTTTGACAAAAGGTTAGTACTACCATATCCACAAAACAAGTGTATCTTAGCAACACACAGAGGATGGGAGTTTTTAGAATGATTTTTGGAAATAATATTACATATTGTGAAGGATGCTGATTTTGTTACTAGATTAACACTTAAGAAATATTTCAATATATAGGACATTACTCCTTCATGCTATAAAAGTACAAATATGTATATGTATATAAACATATATATGTGTAAGTATGTTTAGAATTGTTATTAGCTCTGATCACTGTACACAGAGATAATGTTAGAGAAATGCTTGCATGTGGAAGCAGACATCCATCCTCGCATCTTAGGCAGAAAATGAAAAAAACACAAAAAAGACCCCTGACATGAATTTAGTCCTTAATATCACAGGGTCTCTGGTATATAGCACAGGAGTTAGCGTACAGGTGCCACTTATTGAAATTTTGCTAATGAAGGAAGATAAGGTATTTTTTAAGTGTGTGTGTATGTGCACACGTGCATGTACTGCTTTTCTTGGCTCATCCATAATTTTTTTTAGTATATTTTTAAACATTTATATATATATATATATATATATATATATATATATATATATATATATATATATATATTTTTTTTTTTTTTTAACATTGTTCTTCCTTTTTGTACAATGCATGCTTTCACTTTTCAGGTGTTTTCCCCGTAAAATCCCCATCACCAATTCACCCGTACACCATAACCATAGCCCCTTGTGTTCTTCTTTCCCGTTTTGATCCCTCTCCCTCCTCCTCCCCTCCACAGTGTCAATGGAATACTATTCAGCAATCAAAAAGAGAAACTCATGTCATTAGCAGCAACATGGTTGGAGCTGGAAGGGACTGTGCTCAATGAAGTAAGTCAGAAAGAAAAATAAAAATATTGGATGGTTTCAGTTATAGGAGGAATGTAGGGGAAACAAATAAGGGATCAGGAAAAATAAATATCTACAATAAATTAGAAAACAAAATCAACAGGCAACTCCTCCATAATTTTAAAGGATCCCACAAAACAGGTTAGCCCACGCTCAGGAGTTTGATGAAGAAACATGAGACATCCAGATCTTAGTTCAGAAGATGTGAACTCTCAACTCAGTGAAGTACCAAAGACACACTAAGGGGGCACTGGAGGGTCAGGGTTGCCCTGATCCCCAAACTCAAAGAAAAGAACATGGTGTTAGAATCCTTTCTGCTATTGTGTCTAGCAGTCAAAGCCATTTCAAGTAAGAAGACTGGAATCACTGCATGATGTAAGCAGGGCCAGAAGCTCATCCGGGAACATTATCTGATATTTTGATGAATGAATTGTAGCATAGATAAAAGAAAGGTGTGACTGATTTTGATTTAACAGAATGCATGTGAAAAGCCATCTTGCAGAATTCCAGGGTAACACAGACCTTCTATGAAGGAGCCCCTTTACTAAGGGACTAAGTGTTATTATGTAACACTTAATCTACCATATTTAATTTCTGCCTTGGTGTCAGTTTAGAATTTTAGATAAATATTGTAGATCAAATTTACTGTGATATAGAAAACTTGGAATCGCTTTTATTGTAATACTAGGGGAAATTACATAAAATAAAAATAATTATTGTCAATATTGGAAGTAGGAGACAGATGCTCTTTACTGCTTTGACCTACAGTATGTCAGTTTTCTTTATTTTCCTCCAAGTTAAACAAAGCATAAAACTTTAGTCGGTTTAACAGAATATAAGATGAGGTGATTTTTATATATAAAAATATATCCACAAAGGAAAGCAGAGCACTATTCCCCAGGCCCTTCCTGAGGTCAGGTAAAGAGAACCTGAGTAGAAAAAACTTTTGCTTGCTGATGTGGTAGGAATTTATTTGCTCTGTAAGGGCTGGAAAAAAACTGACACAGTCACAACAGAAGCAGAGAATAATTATTTCTTCCTTTATGCAGGGGCAGAAAGCAAACTAATGTATGACTTACTAATGTATGACTTACTTAAAAAGGAAGGACTGAGCTGAATATGGCTAACCATATCAATATTGCATTTTCAAACAACAATTTTTTATTGTTTTTTATTATTTATGTCTTTTACATTATTGTGTATTCCCTGTAGGTTTCCCACGACCAATTCACCTGTGAGCCGTCACCACAGTCCTCTGTGCTCCTCTCTCCCCCACTCTGAGCCCCTATCCTCCCCCCTCACTAATTGTCTCTCTCTTATTTGGTTCCCCTGTATTCCTGTTACACGTGAAATCATTCAATATTTTTCTTTTTCCTTCTGGCTTATTTCACTGATCATGATCCCTTCGAGCTCCATCCATGTTGCTGCAAATTGCATGTGTTAATCTTTTTTGAATGCTGAGTAGTATTCCATTGTGTATATGTACCACATCTTCTTGATCCAATCACCTTAGCTATTGTGAACAGGGCCGCAATAAACATAGGGGTGCATGTATCCTTTTGGATTAGTGTTTTTGTGTCCTTTGGGTAGATTCCCACAAGTGGTATTGCTGGGTCGTATGGAAGCTCCATTTTCAGCAGTTTGAGGAAACGCCATACGGCTTTCCATAGTGGTTGGACTAGTTTGCATTCCCACCAGCAGTGTAGGAGAATTCCTTTGTCTCCACATCCTCGCCAGTATTTGTTGTTGCCTGTTTTTTCTAATGTGCGCCATTCTCACTGGCGTGAGGTGGTATCTCATTGTGGTTTTGATTTGCATTTCCCTGATTATAAGTGACGTGGAACATTTTTTTGTGTATCTGTAGGCTGTTTGCTTTTCTTCTTTGGAGAATTGTCTTTTTAGCTCTTCTGCCCAATTTTTTTTGACTAGATTGTTGACTTTGGTGAGTTGTGTGAGCTCCTGGTAGATTTTTGTTATCAGTCCTTTATTGGCTGTATTCTGTGCAAAGATTTTCTCCCAACTAGTAGGGTGTCTGTTTGTTTTGATTAATGTCTCTTTTGCTGTACAGAAGCTTTTTATTTTGATGTAGTCCCAGCTGTTTATCTTTTCCTTGATTTCCTTCGCTTTTTGGGACGTGTCTTTAAAGATTTTGCTGAGGTGTATGTCGTGTAGAGTTGTGCCTATGTTTTCTTCTATAACTTTTATGGTTTCAGGTCTTACATGCAGATCTTTTACCCATTTTGAGTTGGCTTTTGTGGATAGTCTAGCTTCATGTTTTTGCATGTAGTTGTCCAGTTTTCCTAGTACCATTTATTAAACAAGCTAACCTTGTTTCAATGCATTTTCTTTGCTCCTTTGTCAGAGATTAGTTGTCCACAGATATGTGGATTTATTTCAAAGAATAAATATTATGTTAGCCTCAAGAACATTAGGTTAAAGTTACTCTGGGGGTAAATTTTATTGCATATTTTGCAACTGAATATTTGGCGGTGATAATCATTTGGGTCATGTATACAGACAAAGGGCCCACCCTGTTTTAGAGCATTTCTACATTATCTTTGTGTGGATTTAATTAGATAAAAATTATTAAAAAATAATGTATTAAAATTATTTCAAAGTGCACATGTTCCTTTTAGGAACTCACACATAGCTACCTTGATTTGCATAGTTGATGAACATAAACTTGTTAACATTGTTAGCGTGAAGATCAAATATGGAAAATATTACTAATAGAATACCTGACATATGGAAGGTCTTATTGGCTAGAGAGTTTGCAAAGTTTTTGAAGGCATAAACTTATTGTGAATGTTGGAATAATCATAATGAGAGAAATATACATGACCGACAGTCCAGAACAGAGATTCAATTGTACAATCTCTGTAAAGATGTAAAAAAAAAGAGTGGGATTTATCCATTAATTGAGTGAGCATTCAGTGGCTATGACGTTAGTCCTTGAGGTAGGCACGAAGTGGGCATCGGAGCACAGACACCCCCATTTAGAAGCTGTGGGACTCCTATTCCCACACTCACGTGACTGCCAGGCCAATGTGGGGGGGGGGAAAGCACTAATCCAATGAAAAAAAAATACAATTATCAATTGTAAATATTTTAGAATTTCATGATAAATTTAATAAAGAAAAAGGTTACTGAGAGGAAAATTCCAAAACACATGCCTCTGGGCTTTGTGTGTGTGGTAAAGCACATGCATAGACATTGAATAGCACTTAGTTGCACAACGCAGTGTCAGTAGGTGTAACTATATCTCATGCAACCACCGCCATCATCACAACTATTTCCTCATCACGAACACCCCACCGCACGCCACGGCCGGGCTCCCCACTGCCGCACCAGCCCCCACCAGCCCCCGGTTCACCAGAACACCTCTCCGCCTGCGTGTGAGTGGAAACGAGCCATTTGTTGTTGGCATCTGACTGATTTCACGCAGAACGTTTTTGCAGCCTGGTTGCAGCACATGTTAGGAAACCTCATGCAGGGCCTCCCGGGAGGCGCAGAGGTTAAGCACCGTGCTGCGGAGCTGCAGGCGGCAGCGCTGAGAGTGCCACATGGTAGGGCAGACCTCTCCCCACTCCCCGCTGCTCCCCTCAGCGGTGTTTCCGTGGATCTGCCTGTGCTGCTCCCCACTCTGTCTCTGGTGAACCCTCTCGCTGCCCCACGCCTCTGGCCTGTACCCCAGCTTGTATGCATAAATAAATTAGTCTTAAAAAAAAAAAAGAACAAACCAGTATAGGGCCTCCCTGGTGGTGCAAGGGGTTAAGTCTCAGCCTATGAAGCTATCCAGAGCCACAGCAACAGGAGTTCGATCCGTGGCCAGGGAGCTTCCCACATGGCGCGGCAGACCTCTCCTGCCTCGCCCGCCGCTCCCCTCAGCAGTGTGTTTCTGATCTGCCTGTTCTGCTACCCGCTCTGTCTCTGGTGAACCCTCTCGCCGCCCCACGCCTCTGGCCTGTACCCCAGCTTGTACGCATAAATAAATAGGTCTTTAAAAAAAAAAAAAGGAAAGAAAACCTTATGCAGGCGGGGACTGTCCGCTCACCAGCCTTGGTGGGGGTGCCTCTGCGGGGGCCACAAGGGCGATGCCCTGGGCGTTGCTGCACGAACATCTTTTTCCAGTCCCTGCTCTGAATTCTTTGGGGGACGTCCCCGTCGGTGGATGTGTGCGATCGTACGGAAAGCCTGTTCACTGGGGCCCGCCACACGGCTGTCACCACCGCCGCCTTGGCGCAGCGCCCGTGCGCAGCAGCGCGTTGGGGTGTCTGAGCGCAGCGCGGGGCCGGCGGGGAGGGGCTGTGCGGCGGCGCCGCGTGGCAGGGGCCTGCAGCAGGGAGGTACTGGCAGGACTCGGGCCTAAAGTGAGGGCGCTCGGGGCTGTCCAGAGAGGGAGGCGGCGTCCCAGGTGAGACGAGCCCAGGTAGGGTCGAACCGGAGCGGACGAGGCGCAGGCCAGGGGGTCTGCCTTGCAGGCTGCACTCAGCGCACCTGGGGCTGCCGGTTTCTTCAGCAGGAACATTCCAGGGCTGGATTTTTTCATGTAAAACCGGCGAGGAGGAAGACAGAACCATGCAAAACGAGGCGCGCGAGGCAGCCGCGGGGCTGGGGCCAATTCAGCCTACAGGGTGGAGGTGCAGGGAGAGAGGGGTCTGGGCCCCCCGCGCTGCTGACGGTGGCGGCTGGGTGCGCAGTGGCAGCCCTGAGCAGTGCGACAGGTTTGCAAAGTTCACCTGCTGGAGAACACAGTTTTTGCTGCTTTCATGAAAGCCAGTTCTTAACTCTAGAAATACTTACAAAGGAAGGACCGGGCCTCCCTGGTGGCCCAACGGGTTAAGCGCTATGAAGCTGTCCGTTCGATGCGCCGCCAGGGAGATTCCCACATGGCGCGGCAGACCCCTCCTGCCTCGCCCGCTGCTCCCCTCAGCAGTGTGTTTCTGATCTGCCTGTTCTGCTCCCCACTCTGTCTCTGGTGAACCCTCTCGCCGCCCCTCGCCTCTGGCCTGTACCCCAGCTTGTATGCATAAATAAATAAATCTTTTAAAAAATTAAATAAATAAAAAGGAAGGACTTTGAAATTTTTTCTCCGGGTTCCTCTTCCCAAGCAGAGAGCTCGTAACTATGTCGAATACACATCTGAGGTCTGTGTTGCTCATTTTATAAGAGCAGTCTTAGCCAACCTGATTATTAGAATTTAAAAAATCAAAATGCACCTGAAACCTTTCCATAATCATTTTATTTCACAGGGACATTAAAATTTATTACTCACAATTATGTGGCTAATTTGCCCTATGTAGTTTGTCAAACCTGGTCACTCAAGCAAAATATGTACCATCTTTGATATATACTACCAAATGGGCTGATTATACAGAGCTAATTTACTGTATAAAACTGAAATCCCACAATTCAATCATTTTACAGATTTATTCTCAATTTTATTGCCCTCTATCTCAGCAGTGTCTTCGCGCTCATGTTTTAGTCATTACTATTGTTTAGCTGGAGTTCTTGAATTTTTTCCTTTCCCCACATGAATAGAAGTGACCTGGGAAAGGAAATTTATTTGTCACCCATTGTAAGGACATTAAAACTTTGTCACTTGTTCACTTATAATCTCAATGTGCATGGAATTTTATTGGTTTTATGCCACCTCACAAACAGCTCCTTCCTTTTGATATCTTAAATATATTTACTTAATATGGTGATTCTACTTCATGCATTCCATCTCCCTAGGATATATGTGCAAATAAAATGTCTACTTAGGAGCTCAGAGATACTTTAAATATGCCCAAAATAAGTTATTGTTTTACCATGCAATCCTTCTAGAAAAATATAAGACCATCACTTAATCATGTATACTCATCACCATCATTACCAGAACAGAAAATACTAGAAAAAGGCCTAACAAGCACTGTGCCAATATGGTGACTAGAAGTCATCTCTTTGACTTCAAGGGCTGGGATTTACCTACTTGAGTTGCTCTGTCAGAACAGGTAGCATCTCTCATCCACATAACTGATGCGACACGACGAATCTCTCACTGCTTAATCTGTGCATGACATTAAGCGTGTAGGGAATGTGCGTTTCCCTCCGCTCTAGTTTGCAAGCTCAGAGAGTATGTTGTCAGAAGCCACTACATGCAATTCTGTGAGTCCTTAAATCCAGGGATCTGAGGCCCTTTGATGACCGACCTCGTGCAGGTAAACACAACCGTACTGGGGAGAAAATTTCATCCCTGGCACAGAGGGAAGCAGAGAACGTGCAAGAGGGACCAGGTAACTGTGGGGAAGAGAGCGCCAGGTCTCAGACCTTTTCCTGCTACTCAATACTTACAGGACCTCTGGCAAATACTGTGTCCTATCCGGGCCCCTGTACCTTGTTTGTGAATGGCTGGACTAAATGAGGTCCCTGAATTCAGTTCTTTAAAAAAAAAAAAAATATTTATTTATGCATACAAGCTGGGGTGCAGGTCAGAGGTGTGGGGCGGCGAGAAGGTTCACCAGAGACAGAGCGGGGAGCAGAACAGGCAGACAGACTGAAGTACACTGCTGAGGGGAGCAGTGGGCGAGGCAGGAGAGGTCTGCCGCACCATGTGGGATTCTCCCCAGCCGGGTGTCGAACTCGCGTCGCTGCTGCCGACAGCTCCACAGCACAGCGCTCAACCGCTGCGCCACCAGGGAGTCCCCTGAATTCATTTCTAACACACTCCTCTTCTCCACTCCCTGTGCATTTGCCTTTCTCTTTGCAAATATCACAGAGCTCACGTAGCAAATCTTTTCAAACATGAAAGGCCATGTTGATTATAAGCTGAGGATAGAGATGATAATTGAATACATGATAGGAAATCACACTTTCCTTTATTGGGATGCATGAGCAACACCGGGGCAGAATTGTCAAAGTATCAAAGGCAGATCAATGGGCCAGTCCCACTGCCAGAGGAGAGATTTGATTTTCAGTTGCCAAATTACAGCGCAAGCTGACAGAAGCCTAGAGCAGAATATTTAGTACCAAAGACAGGAGCATCAAACTGGGATGAGCGAGGATAAAAAGCAGACGGATGATTCGTTCTTGTCCAACAGCAGATCTCATCTGGGCTTCGATGACACATAGGTGCTTCTCTCCTGGGCTTACACGGCTTTCTGTGACTTAACTCACTTCTGACTAAGCATTCTTAACACACAAGCAGTGGCCTTTCCCAATCTGACGCAAAAAGAGCTGAACCTGGAGTTGCGGGGGCAGGGGCGGGCGGGGAGGGGGGAGCTGAAGCCTAAGCTTACTGAGGACTGAAGCTTGCTGAGTAATCTGTTTAAGTGATTAACAAATAGCCGGCTAGCTCCGTCATCAGCATGGCCACCCTTCAGACAGATAGCCTCGTCATCTCCACTTTGCAGCTGTAAAAACTGAGCATTCGAGAGATGAGTCAAGTCCAAGGTCATACAGATACTAAGTGCCCACGCCTTGCGCCAAAGCTCTGGAAAATTCAAATCCCACATCCCTAAAGACAGCAAACAATGTCAAGCTGATGTCTTGGGTGGGTCAGACACATGCTGAGAGCTTTTCCTCATTCCCCCATCCCAGGGCTGTAGGGGGGTCCAGGCAGTCTGTACCCCAGTCCAGTTTCCTCCCTAGGCCTCCTGACCTCCTCCAGCCCGCGGCGCTGTATCTTTCTACGTGGGTGACATGGTGTGGAAGTTAAGAGGACTGCCCCACTGTGTGAACTGAGCAAATGCATGGAATGGTAAGATTAAGATGCTAAAAAACAAAACAAAACAAAAACACCACTTAAGTCTTTCATCACATTTTTTAAAACAAGAAATCAGCTTGAATAAAAAATTAAAATGGGCTCTCAGAAGGAATGTATACATCTGCACCATATATCACTGCTAAAATATGCCCAATCTGTAACTGGGGAGAAGCTTTAGATAGCAACTGGGTGTCTGCCCTTTCAGAAACTCCAGAGGAGCCAAGGAATGAAATCGATGGAATACCTGACTTTGCATCTGTTTTACAGTGATGACTTTAACAATGCTATCTGACATTTCTTTCTTTCCTGTTAATCTTCCGATTATGTCAACAACCATTTAAATGCAAAGGATGCCTGTCACTTCTGAAATGTAATTTTGATGCTTTACTCTCTTCATAAGAAACTATATTGAAGTTTGACCTTTTTTCATAAATCCATTACTGTAATTCATGTTTGGAATCTATTAATATATCTGACTACTTATTACTTATATCCTCCCCATTGTTTTCTGGCAGTCTCCAGACTATGACAATAGAACCTGATTGAAAAACTAAAGCTCTGGAAACACCAAGGCAAAGCAGTACACTGAGTATGCAGGTGACTTTGATTCTTCAAGTCTCTACATTTACCTCTGAGTTTCAGGCTCTGTCATATGCCGGCCCTCTCTCAGATTTTGCCTTAACAGGACTCATCTCCTCGTTTAGAAAACAGCAATGTTTATGCCCTGCTTATCTGACAAGGTTGTTGAATTGGTCATATAAGTTACAAATCCAAAAATAGCTGTAAGCTACTGTAAAAATGTTATCATGGGCCTCGCTGGTGGTGCAAGGGGGTTAAGTTTCAGCACTATTGAAGCTAATGGCAGCCACTGCAGCAGGAGTTCGATCCCCGGCCAGGGAGATTCCCACATGGCGCGGCAGACCTTTCCTGTCTCACCCACTGCTCCCCTCAGCAGTGTATTTCTGTCCATCTGACTATTCTGCTCCCCACTCTGTGTCTGGTGAGCCATCTCACCACCCCACACCTCTGGCCTACACCCCAGCTCTTATATGCATAAATAAATAAATATTTTTAAAAAAGTAATCATATAGATTCGTAAGTCTTAAGGTCTTATGTATTATAGAAGTTGTGTATATAATAATTTTGTAAATTTTATTGTGACTAAATCAAAATAAATATTAAACTTGATTTTTTTAAGAAAATCTCAATTCTACTAAATGAAATTTGGGAGAAAATGCAAGATGACATACAAATGCCAAGGACTTCTTATAATGTAGTCTTCCCTTGAAATATTTGGTCTTATCTAGAGTCTATATAATGATAATATATGGTGATAATTGCTTGTATTATATATCTTCTTTTGATTTAATGTTTAAGGATAATTAAGAAACAATGAGAAGATAGATTCTGGACTTCACATATTTTCTGAAGCATTTTATACCTAAAAATCTGCCAGAATATGTAACTGTATTTAATACTTCAATACTATTAAGGTGTTTTTAATATTTGCCTAGAACAACAATCCTATGGGTTGAGAGGCAGAATTAATAGGTTTTGGGGGGATACACTCTGCAGTCTCCAATCGTTAATGGTGAACAGACTGAGTTACAAAGGGAAAAAAAAGTAAACCTGCAAGACAAACTTAAACGAGGTAATGTTTTAGTAATTTGGTCTTTCTCAAAATTCTTAAAGGCCAGGCAGAGCACTATAAATGAATTAATTCTTTAAGAACCATCTTAAAATGTTTGGATTTAAACCGATAGTATCTCTACGTTGTAAACTTTGATTTAGCACTTCATAAATTAGAGGTCCTTATGGGAGTGATCTTTTGGGGTAGAACATTAGTTTCTTGGAGTTGCAGAGACAATGTATAAAATGCAGAGGAATGGCTGGTTCTTTAGGCTTTCTAAATAAGGCTCTGCTATCTTAGGTTATCTACTTGTAAATTTCAAGCCAAAGACCAACCTAGCTATAATAGAAACTGTCTAATAATGAATAATGTTTTAATTTTATAAGGATGGTTTCATTGCTCAGCCTTGCATTTTTCATCGGACAGTTGTTTAATTTCCTTTTGATTTGTGATGGTATAGTATTCTCCATTTCATTTTTAAAACTGCCCGTTTTCTTAAATATTGCAGTATAACTTTAAAAAGCAAAGTGCCTGCGTGCACTTATTTTACTTAGTATTAATCATTAATATAATTGGGAAAATAGCTTGAAATACCAAAATTTTCAGGCTGATGATCATGCTCAAATTCACACTTGATAGAAGCTATCGATATGCCCCTCACTTCGTATTGATGACCTTATTTTCATAAACTTTTTTCATGTCTCCTACATCTGAATATACATGCACACACAATAATATATACATCACCGACACCTCAGTGCGAGAGCTTTATAAAGAAGTGTGTAATAATGATGGAATACTACTCATGGAATTAGTAACACATGATATAGTAATGATTTTATTTATTTTCAACTATCTACTAGGCACAACCCAACTCCCGCCAATAGTAGCATTGCAAAATATACACGCATGGATTCATGAGGTTGTGGTCACTCAAAGATGTCAAAAAAAAACTCATCTCCTAACTCAAGACTCTAACTCTGTGCTGTTTGATTACAACATAAGTACTATCTCCGCTGCATCAAGTCTAGGTAATCTGTTCTCCATTTCGCTTTAAGTATACTACTTCATCAACCACGTTCTATGTACATGCATAATGTGATATGTTTAGCTTTAAACTACTGTTGTTTTATCCTTAAATTTAATAAAGATAACATCATGAATTTTAATTATACATTTCTCACAATGAAACCAATTTCATTCTAAATTTTCATATGCTAAAATCTCTTATAAGCAAAGAAACCAGATATGATATAGTGACTGGAAAATAAATGGGTAAATAATAGTTCTCCTATCTGACTTTATTAAATTATATGTTAATAATTCTATTAAATTGAAGTATATTTTTCTTTTTAATTTTTCAATTAAGTATACTCTATGTTTCATTTAATTCACCACTTCAAATATTTAATGAGGTTATACTGTGAGCAAAACCTAAATGAATAAACATGCTCATTCTTCCATAAAAGAAATTTTAATCTAGTATAAAGAAATAAGTACACAAAATAGCTATACTTGCATCCTACTACATATAAATGATGAAAGGAAAAAGCAATACTCAGATGGCGTTAAAACAGGGAGTGAACAGTACCAGAGAGATCAATTTAGGAATGTCTAATGAAGAGAGTATATTCAAGGAAGCTTTGACTGGTTGACTGAAAGAAATGCAGTCTGCTTTTTTTTTTTGAGGTAACATTGGTTTACATCTTTTGTGTTTTAGAAGTATAAGATCTCCCCCAGCAGGTGTTGTTGCCAAATCAAATCACACTCGCCACCAAACACCCACACTACTCCAGGCTGTACATTGTGGACCCCCAGCCCCCGGAAGCCTCAGTGCTCCAGTCAGCTTTCTAGAGTTAGTTCTTCGTTTGTCTGTGTCTGATCTCTTGCTTGGTGTTTCTATATTCCACGTTACACCGTTCAGTATTTGTCTTTCTCCTCTGACTTACTTTGCTTAGCGTAACCCTCCTGATTCAGGCTGCTGCAAATGGCAAAGCTTATCTTTGTCGATAGCTGAGTGGTATCCCCTCCCATATTACACCACATTTTCCTGATCCATTCATCTGCATTTCAGCACTAAGGCTGTTTCCATAACTTGGCTCTTGTAAATAGTGCTGCGATAAACATGGACGTGCAAGTTTCCCTTTGAATTAGTGTATTTATGTTCTTTGGGTAGATCCCTAGAATTGGCAGTGTTGCTTGCACGGCAGATCCATTTTCAATCTTTTGAGAAACATCCATCCTGTTTTCCATAAGGCCTGGACCGTAATGTAAGAGGGTTCCCTTATCTCCATATTCTCCCCAACAACACTTGTTTCTGGTCCTTTTGATATGGATCTTGCTCATGGGCGCAAGGTGTGACCGGTATTACACCCACATATTTCTATTAAATATGTCCAATACAATTGAGAACAAAATATTCTAATTGGTTGTGCTTACCATATTTTTTTTTTTTTGCTAATAGACCAAAGCAACATTAAAACAGGGAGTATTTTTTTCTTTATTTCCTTAGCACTTAGCACTGAACATGAAATAAAACAGATGTTCAAAATATCAAATGTATAAGCAAAAAAAAAAGGGCTTTATGGGTGGAAACTTCTACTTACAGAAATGACTGATAAAACAGGTGATTACAAAGGAATTGTGACAATATTCTGACTACCTAATGCATTTTATTTTTCCAATGTAATCAGTCATGAAAATTTAAGTGCTTCAATATATGTTGTCTTCCTAGCTTGGGAGTTAGAATTTCAGTGCAGATAAAAATGTCCAAATAGGGATGAAAGAAGGTGGAGTACTTAGGAAAGCATACATAGTCTAACCTAAGCAAGCACCCATCAGAATTTGAGACTGTCATAGACTTCCTAGCAGACTTAATAAATTATGTAGTTGTGCCTTCGGGGGCATCATTGAATCCAGTCGCAGACCCACATTAAGTCTTGCTTGATGGTAAAAATGCCTTAACCTACAAGAAAAACCTAACTTTATAACAAAATTCAAATCATCATTGGGCATGTCAAACACTAAAACAGCCACGGCTGAAAAGAAACAAATTTCTTGTTCAATTTTATTTTATTCTTACATTAAAAATAACAGTAAAACTATAATCAAATAGTTATATCTTAAGTTATATAGAATATAGCCACTCACAGTATAAAAACTAAAACTATTATATATATTATATATGTAATATATAATATATAATATATTATATATATATAATGTTATATATATATATATATATATATATATATATATATATATATATATATATATATATA
>PVIJ01017499.1:0-29204 GCA_004024925.1 Scalopus aquaticus | reverse complement strand
AAGGAACTCACACAACTCAACAAAAACAAAGCCAATAACCCAGTCAAAAAATGGGCAGAAGAGCTCAAAAGGCACTTCTCCAAAGAAGAAAAGCAAATGGCCAACAGATACATGAAAAAATGCTCAACATCACTTATAATCAAGGAAATGCAAATCAAAACCACTATGAGATACCACCTCACACCTGTGAGGATGGCAGACATTAAAAATACAGGCAACAACAAATGCTGGAAAGGATGTGGAGAAAAAGGAACTCTTCTACACTGCTGGTGGGAATGTGAACTGGTCCAACCACTATGGAAAGCTGTATGGCGATTCCTCAAACTGCTAAACATGGAGCTCCCATACGACTCAGCAATACCACTTTTGGGAATTTACCCAAAGGACACAAAATACTAATCTGAAAGGATACATGCACCCGTATGTTCATTGCAGCACTATTCACAATAGCAAAGGTATGGAAGCAACCCAGATGTCCAAAAATTGATGATTGGATCAAGAAGATGTGGTACATATACACAATGGAATACTATTCAGCATTCAAAGAAGATAAACACATGCAATTTGCAGTGACATGGATGGAATTAGAGGGAGTCATACTCAGTGAAATAAGCCAGAAAGAAAGAGAAAAATATCGAATGGTTTCACTTATAACGGGACTATAGGGAAATCAAATAGAGAGACACTCGGAGGTGGGGGGGGGA
The DNA here is from genome assembly GCA_004024925.1 of Scalopus aquaticus. Classification (NCBI taxonomy): domain Eukaryota; kingdom Metazoa; phylum Chordata; class Mammalia; order Eulipotyphla; family Talpidae; genus Scalopus; species Scalopus aquaticus. The sequence continues at coordinate 28,500 of PVIJ01017499.1, read as the reverse complement.
AGGGGAGGATAAGGGCACAAAATGGAATAGAAAAGAATACAAGGGACCATGGAGATGGATCACGGGTGAATTGGTGGTGGGCTACCCAAGGGGAATACAAAATGTAAAAGACATAAATAACAATAAAAATTTTTTAAAAATCTTCTAATCTCTGGTATTCTATCATGGCAATCTTATCAGCTCACTTGCTGAAGGATATTTGGCTGCTTTGAAACTTTGGGAATTGTAATAAAATGTCTATAAACATCCATGTACAGATTTTTGTGTGGACGTAAGTTTTCAACTCACTGGGCACAATTGCTAGATCATATCATAACAGTATGTTTGTTGCAGATAACTGCTGAATTATCTTCCAAAGTAGCTGTACCATTTTGAATTTCCACCAGCAGTGAATGAAAGTTGCTGTTGTTCTACATCCTCCCGTTAGCAGGCAGAATGAGGGGCACCCTAAGACTCCCAAATTTGCACTATCCAAATGGGTTGTGCCATCTGCTGTGTAGACAAAATATACCTTTAATGTGCAAGACTTTCAATAGAAAATAACTTTAATAGAATTAGTGTACACAGCAGAGAGAGAGAAAGATGACAGTAGTTTCTTAGTGAAATACCCAGTTACTCATCCCTTTGTGGGTAAATGCTCAGCCAAACAGGGTGGCCAAAAGCAGGGCTATTGAGGCCCCACAATCCCACCACAAGTCTAAGGCACCTTCTGGTGGGGAATCTTAAGAAAGGGACAGAAGGAGACAGGCAAGTTTGGAAGTAAAAGAGCAAAATCAAAGTACAAGTCACTATAAGGGCTGTGGGGGCTGTCAGCCTCGCACAGGTCTCTCTTACCCACATCCCTTCCAAATGTTTTCTTCCATGTCCCCCAAGCACACCAAGTGTCCCCTGGTGCAAGTCCAAGGCCAAGAAGCAATTGCAGCTTCTTCATATTTCTTTGTTACACTTGCCTCCTCCTCCAAGTCCTCATCTTCTGCTCCATGGGCCCCCTCCAAGTCTTTTCTTCCAAGTCTCGTCTTCCCAAGTCCTTTTCAGTTTCCCCTCAAGTCACTCAGCTCCACTTTTCAATAGGTGAAACAGGATATGGAACCTCCCCTTTCTAACTCACACTGCTACGCTGCTATCATTAGGTATTGTCGCTTGAACTAGAGACACATGGGGAGGCTGCTCCTCGTCCTTTGCAAAGACATTGGCAGCCATTACTTTTAATTCATTGCGGATTATGTGGTATATGATTTTGTGTCTCTCCTACTGCCCAGCTCTCTAGCTGGCCTAACCTCTTTCTTGTGGTTCCTTGCCAGAAGTTACCTTTGACTTACAGCAAGTTTTCAGGCCTTAGTGACCCTACTTCAGGCTAAGACTCTTTGGGTGTTTACCCAGGAGGGGATGGGTAATTTCTGAAGTTTCATTGGGAAACTTACTTGAAATCCTTTCTTCTCTCTCTCTATGCACATCTATTAAATATCTTCCACATGAAGCATCTGCTTCCTTTGCCTTTGTGCAAGCAGATGGTCAGGTCCCTTTTAGAGCTTGCACCTCTTAATAGTATGGGGTCACTGGATACCCCTTAGTCACATACTAACAGAGATAGGAGACACTCTCAAATCTACCTCCCTAGTTAAGAAAGGGAATGAGGTTATATAAGTTTGGGGGGCTGGGTCTGAGAACAAAGGAGTTAAAATTTTTTGGATAAAGAGCAGATTAAAGATAAAGAAATGTGAATCTGACTGAAGTTCACAGACGAGTCATTACAGGACAGCTCAGACCTGAAGAATGGAGAAGCTTTTCGTCAGACAACTGGAGCTTTGAACTTCTGTTGGCAGGCCACTTACTTCAGGGCAGCTCACTTTTCTGCATTTGTGTCTCCCAACCCCAACCAGCCTTGGAACTCAGTTCAAGGTCAGTTAATAAACCCCCAGATTCTGCAAAAGTAAGTCCCAGGGACAATTTCAGATATGGTTTTTTTCCCTTTGTGCTATTGTTCTTTTTGTCCCATGGAGGTTGGGTTGAGAATCAGCAAAATTCTACCTGACACAGCCTGTTGTGACAAAACAAGGGGATCCCAACCACCCCAAAGGCTCTGGGCAGATAGGCAGGCAGAGGAGCGGGAGGGAAAGCATAGCTGACATCCTGATGTCTGTAGTTCATTTAAATTGAAGTGCGCCAGAGTCATTGAGTAGAAAACGTATAGGAAGTTCTTCTTAAGAGCTTATTGGAGTCAAAATGTGCCACCTACAGGGTTCAGCCCCCAAAGGCAATAGGGCTACCTGGACCAGGGCTGCCCACTGTACATGTGCAGATTCCTGCCAGGGCAACACGTGACTCCTGAGCCCTGTGAGGTCAGGTCTGTCTGCCCACAAGGCAGGGAAACAGTAAACCACGCCCTGTTCCATGTCTGCACTTAGACCCCGCCATTTGAAGTAGGTTGAAATGCAGGGAGATGGCTGGGTGAACTCAGTTACAGATCATCTTCATCCAATAGTGACTTAAGATAGCCTGAGGGACTATTTAAATGCCTGGAGCTTCAAATTAGATTGGATATTTGCTTTTCTCCCCCTTCCCAATAGGTGGGGACTTCAGAGGAGGGCCAGTTTAGTTAAACAAAAGAAAAAGAAATTGCTCTCTGTTTTTATATCTCAGTTGTACTGTGAGCAGAAATATGTGACCTAGCAACAGAAAAATAAGTATTTTTTGATTGGTTATTCTTTTAATGGTGGTCATCATCTAGTGAAGGAAATAGATGTTCTATAATTAATCACAATGGCAAGGAAGCTTAAAAGTGCTCTAAGTTAGCGACATCGATTTGTTCTATCCAGAGGGCAGCAGTGAGCTTTGGCAATGCTGTTAGCAAAGGAAAACATTGGATGGGTGCTCCAGAAAGCAACCTGCATGCCTTGGGGAAGCCACTTCAGATGTAAATCTAATGTTCTCAATGCTGACTGCAAAAGACTAACCTGCCAGATGCACCATCACCAGAATCCTAGTCCGCCATCTTTCTTTCTCTTTTTTACAACTCTCTTAATACCAAATTCCTACCTCAGTCCAAGGTTCCCATCTTGCAGTGTCTCATAGAACTGATTCTCTTGGTACTGGCTCTTGCTTCCCTTTTGTTTGATTCACTCTTCTAATTGCCCAACAATTTTGAATTTTGGAGATTTTGTTCTTGAGATTTAAGGTTTACTGATTGCTTTCTATTAACTCCTGCCACTCTTAGCCACTTACTGCCATTTTCTGCCCCACATGGTGTCCTAGGAAGTAAGGGAGAAATGCATTGGGGCTTTCTTGCTAGCTGGCTTCCAGAGGGCTCCTTATGCGGAAGTCCCCGCCCCTGCCCACACCTCCCTGCTGCCCCACAGTCTCTGGCCTTTGCCAGGCTAGCTGTCGTCCTCCTGGGACACTTTATTCAATGGGACTTCCTCACACTATTGCTTCCCTACCTCCCCATGGTCCTGGAAATGGTGATTATTTCTGGCTATTGCCAGTCTTAGTTCTTTAAATAACCCCTATTATTTCCCTTGGGTAAAGGTAATTTGTTTTTTGGCACTCACAAAATGGAGACCACCACAAGGGGCTCTGCTCACCAAAGGGAAACTTCTCACTATCAAGAAAATCTAATATACACCGATCACAGTTTTCTGACTCAGCTTTAGCTAGCTTACCTCACCGTAGGAAACAGGACCTGGTAGCCTCATAGGGCAATCCCTGGCCTCCTAGCCCATCATGCCCTGTTTCTGAGGTGCCTCTTCTAACATTCTATAAATCTCTCTTTGCCCCAAATTTCCTCAGGAGGAGTCTGTCAGAGTCTGCTGGTGAGGCACTGTGGACCCCAATCCAAGACTGTTTTTCCCTAAGTAAAGGGTCCCTAAAGTCATCACTAAATTGTTTCAGTTGTGTCATTTGACATCTTAAACCCACCCACACTCCCCCCAGTTTCTTCACTGAAATGCCTTTACTCACTTGCAGGAATTAGATCCGGCTTCCTGTTACTCCAAATAAACTCCAGTTTACTATTTGTGCTACTTCCTTCAAGGCTGGAGTTTTTCATAGTTCAACCCACAGACCACCTGCCTTCACAATCACCACAGATGCTTGCTGAAAATGCAAACTCCTGGGGCCCAGGCCAATGCATTCCCCATCAGAATCTCTGGGAGGGCCCAGGGTCCACCCAGGTGTCTTCACTTGAGCCTGCTCCTGAGCTTCCAGCCCCACCTACACCACAGAACTTTGCAGGAGGCTCTGAGGTGTGCGGTGAGCACCTGAGTGTTCTTGCTTTCCAGAATCCTCAGCTAAAGCCCCTCTTTATTCTTTAAGGATGAATCAAAGATTAATTACATGTATTTCAAGTGATTTGAACTTCTAAGAGTTAAAGGTATCTTATCTGTAAATAAGATACTTTTGAGCCAAACCCACTAAATGTTTGGAGACTTGCCTAACAAGAATCCCTGCCTACATTCTCAGGAATACCCAAAGTGTGTGTGTGTGAATGGTGAACAGGGATATTCAATCAGTTTGCTCAGCCACAAAATGGTCTCCATTACAAGGCCAGACTTACTTCTCACTCAGACTTGGATCCAGGCAGAATTCACAGTCACAGTAAGCAGCAGCCTAGAGAGCATCCGGTTCATCTTAGTAGCTTTAGAGAAGGGAAACCAAGCTGAAGGGACTTGCCCAGAGCCTCACACCCAGCTGGTTAGTTTAGTGTGTTTTCTTGCTTCAAAAAGGAGTGTTACTTGCATATAGGTTGTGACCAACCTCTGGGTCCGGTCCTTCCACTCACACTTAGTTGGTGACATCAGATTGAAATGTCACATTTTTTTATTTTTTGAGGCCTGTATTATTTCCTATTGCTCATGACAAATTGCCACATATTTAGTGGCTTCAAATAAGAATCATTTATTATCTCTGCAATCTCTGTAGGTCAGAAGTCTTCGGGCCATCAGTTACTTTTTATATGCATGTGATTAGGGTCCTAAGTATTTATTCTTTTTGTGTCTAGTTTCTGCATTCAACCCTTTATGTGATTCACCTCTGATGGTGTGTAGCATTCATTCATTTCTTCTCATGTTCTAGAACAGTGTTTTCCAAAAAAACCTCTGTAGTGTTAGAAACTTTTTAAATCTGTGCTGTCCAATATGGTAGCCAGTAATCACACATGGCTACTGAGGTCTTGAAATGTGGTTAGTGTGACTGAGGAACTGCACATTTTACCCTATTTAACTTAAAATATTTTAAATTTAAATAACCTCAAATGGCTACTATGTTAGAATTGCTCTAGAATAACCTACGTATGGTTAATCCACAAACTATTTATCAGATCTACCATTGATGGACATAAGTAATACTTTAATAAATAAAGTTGCTCTCAATATCCTCATACAAGTCTTGCACATTTTTGTTGAACGTGAACATTGTGGGATGCTTAGCACTCAACACCAGTAAATTCGTACCCTTTTGTGACAATCAAGCATATCTTCAGATATTGCCAAATATTTGGAGAAAAAGAGGGCAAAATCCAGGTTGAAAACCACTCCTTTAGTGGAAGAAGAAACACACACACATTTTCTTGGCAGGGAGAAGGCAGGGGAGCAGAGAGAAACTACAGAAGAGAGAATGCTTGACTTCTACAGAAGGCTGTGAGGAGGCTGACAGTTGAGGCAACAGTCTCCTAAACTTCTTTTATCAGAAACTAGAAGAGATTGAGGTTGTGATAGCAGGGGTCTCCCTATTCTTTCACTTGATTCCTTGTTTACTGGTCAGTTTGAAAAAGTGGGGCCTCCCTGATGGCACAGCAGTTGAGCGCTGCTCTGTGGAGCTGTCAGCAGGGCGCCCAGCCAGGGAGAATCCCACATGGTGCGGCAGACCTCTCCTGCCTCTCCTGCTGCTCCCCTCAGCAGTGTATTTCTGATCTGCCTGTTCTGCTCCCCACCTTGTCTCTGGTGAACCCTCCCGCCGCCCCACGCCTCTGGCCTGTACCCCAGCTGGTATGCATAGATAAATAAATTTTAAAAAAAATTTAAAAAAAAGAAAAAGTTCCTGAGAAGAACAAGTCACAATAAAAACCATTCTCTTTAACAAAGATTTGGGCAGTTCTAGTTTGTACTGTGTTTCCCCCTTTTAGTTCTTTAGTGGAATTTAAAGTCTTGTTAAATCTTTTAAAGGATCTTTGAGGAAAATGAATGATTTGAGTTAAATATTGCACTTTAGATTTTGTACAGCTACAGACCACAGCATAAGGTGAATTCATCCTAGAAAATTCTCCACTTAAAGCCTAATAACAATCAAAGGATTATGTCCTGTTACATTCAAATCTTTGTGTCTTTCCTGTACTTACAAGAAACTTATATAAATCTTATGAACTGAAGATAGCTTATGAATTGAAGTCCACCCTAATGTGCTTTCACTCCTTTGGCTGAACATTGTGTACTTTAAATGTGTTTCAAAACCAGTGCTGTCTTTGTTCTGTAGCCATTTCCTTCCAAGCTGTGTAAAGGACTATCCTTTTCACTTGGTCAGCAAATAAAAAGTATGTATGAAAGATCTGTTATCTCACCAGTACGCAGGAGAAACAGCACTGTAAGACCCAGTCTCTCCACTCTCATGTAAGGTCAGAAACCAGTCACATACTTGAAGCGGGAAAGCATTTGCAAAATTTTCCAATCTAGAAGCTCTTTTGCTCACAAACAGGTTAGGTTTCAAACGTTAATTCATCAATCCTGTTGTTTATACATAAAAAGAAACCAAAAGTCTGTTACCATTGTCTTGTTCCTTGATGTATTTCCACCAGATAGCAGTGGGAATGATTTCTTTCATGGTGTAGCGTTTGATGTACTGGTTTCCTTTTTACTTGGACATGTAGCTACATTAGACATCTTTGTTTCTAAAATAAAACAGCTTCAAGTACAATGAAGATCTGTTGAGGAAAATGGTATGATCTTTCTAATAGTCTTTAAAACCTCTTAGCAACTACATTTTGATGTCAAGCAAATCCTAACAGCTGTTAAATTCATGAAAACCTCAGCCACATGGTTAGTGTGTTTAAACTTGGGGCTGTTAAACCTGCAATCTAGACCTCTCCTAAATTAGCAAGAGGTTCTGTTTATCTAGCTTTCCTGCCTTGGGTGGGTGGCCTTCTGGATCCTGTTTTATTCCTGCCATCACAAGACTAACATTAAATGTTGACACTGGTCACTAAGCATGCAAAACATGGGGGATGTCATGTGGGTCCTCACTGGTGCTCTCACAACTGCAAGACGTGACTCAAAGGCAGGATAATAACAGGGTTTATCTACGAAGGAGTGAGAGAGATAAGGAAAGAGTTTCTCAGGCCACAAATGGTCAACAGTCTTAACCCAGATAGTGTCCACATTGTCCAGCAGTCTAAACCAAAATTGCTCGTGCAAGATGGTGTCATCCCTTCAAGAGAGCCTCGAGCTGGTGGCGCAACAATAGGTGGTGGACCAGGACCTCTGTCAGCTAAAGGTGATCACAAGTGGTGCTGCTGAGAAGATACTGCAGCAGCACAGCAGAAATACAAAGCCTCGGTTGTCAGTACCAGACAGAAGAGCACCAGGTGCCGGAAGCAGGGGCAACGGGCAGGTGTTCGTGCCAGAGGACCGGAAGCAGTGGGCAACTCTTGAGTGTGGCCGGGCACGGGCTAGCAGTGCTGATCAGGTCAGCAGTGCCAATCAGGGCTGGTCATCAGGTGGTGGTGTGGAGGATTGGGCACCAGTACACAGCTCCTTCAGAGATGCTGGGAGTAGGGCAGGTGCACCAGTCAGCAGGTGTTGTAGAATCAGAGCAGGAGGAAGAAGCAGCCATCAGGTAACAGTTCAAACCAGAGATCAGATGTGAAGTTCTCAATGAACAAAACTGGAGCAAAGGTCTTAATGGATGAGGGCCTATGTGAGTGAGTATTCTATGAGATTGTCCTGCTCAATGAATGAGGCCAGATATGACCCCAACTTAGATTTCCTGCAGGGTGCCCACCTTTCAAACTGAATCAGTCCATTTTCAAAATGAGAATGGCACCTGTGTGACCTCAAATCTGATTGGTCTGTTTACAAAAAAATAGAGGCTGTAAAACCAACTGTGGAAAGTCAGGTTCAAACCTTACCAGCATGTCTCCAAAACTACCTTAGTTTTTCAAAACCCAAAGCTAGCCAGGACTTAAAAATCCACCCCACACTGACCTTGGCCATTTCACAATAGGGGCAGAGTGTGTGTGGGTGAAGGACCCTTGGCTATACCCCTAGCCCAGGAGCCACAAGGGGGTTCTTCTTACACCGTCAGTGCTTCTGCTACATGACTGCAAAGCCATCTGACTTCAGTCTCCACGACAGGAATCATAGAAAACTTCTATCATTGGAACAATCCCTGATGCTAAATTGACTGTGGCATCATAGAAGTTAACATTAGGGGAAGTTGATCTGACCTGTCTACTCTTCAAAATCCAAATTCCTGGAAGGAACTATATATTATACCCTCTTAAATTCTGTTCCTGGAGATGATGGATTAAACTGACAGAAGGAAATCAGAATATGTCACACCCAAATAGGCCATTTCTGTATATTGACTACTTTGAATTATAGACATTTAAAAAGTAGTATGTATATGCAGGTGCAGCGCCGGCAAGGCACAGAGCAGGTTCTCTATGATCTGGGCAGACAGGTAAAGGAGGAGCCCTGGAGCTCTCGGTGACTTTTTCAGACTTTTAATGTCTTCTACAGCATTTGTAGAGAGGCAACCAGATGCAGGGCAGGCAGGGGGGCCAAGAGGGCAGGAGACTGGTAGGACTCCCATCCCCCAGCAAATCTTTATTTTCGCTGGGTTCTCTGGGGTTCTCTCGTAGTCTCTCTGCTGCACCCCACCTCACAGTCCTCTGCCGCCACACTCTGTTCTCTCCTCTCTCTGCTGACTCTGCTCTTATATGCTCAGCCTCCTGGTCCAAGTGTGCCCACTCACGCACACCCACACCTTACTCCAGGTGCCTGCCATCAGGCATGCGTGTAGGACCACAGGGGTGTATCATTGATGCTAAGGGCGGGAGGGCGGAAAAACCTGGTAACTTCATTTATCCTACAGAAGGATACATTCATCCTGCTTTGTCTCCTGAAAGCAGTTAATAAAACTCCCATGCGAATAGTGCCCTCCCTATAGCAGGAGGAAAACAGTCTTATCACCAGAGATGGGAAATTAGGGGCTGAGAAGCCTTGACAAAGTTGCAATCTTCCTGGTTACTTTTTCACCACTTACTACCCTCAACCAAACCCCTTTCTGATTTCAGTTATTTGCAGGTTTATTATTTATTTGTCTAAAAGTTGCAAAAACTTCCTGCTCTGGTTACTTCTTTGGGTCTTCATTCTCTTATGAAAAGTCCCATTTACGTGCTTTTTTTCTGTTAATCTTTGCCAGTTTAATTGTTAGACCTAGCCACAGAGACTGGAGAAGTCTAATTTTGTCACCTACATGACAAAAGACAGATTCAGAGGAGAAATACATGCAAATTTATTTGAGTTGATATATTTATGTGACATGGAAATAGGGAGGACTTTAAAGAAAGGAAATGAAAACCCCAAAGAAGTAGTCTTAGGGATGTAAATATCATTTTAACAAAGAGCAATAAATGGTTGAGCAGTAATTAGCCACATGAAATGAGTTTGGACATCCAGGACTGATAAATTATGGGGAAGTGACTAGGAAATCTGTGGGGGAGCTAACAGAGGAGAAGGGTTATTTTTCATAAACTTTGTTTGAGCAGATGCATCTCAGCCCTGACTCCCTATCTCCAATGATAAGAATGTTCTCTTCCTCCTAGTACTGGAAGAGCGCTTTTCTCACCAGAAATGCACGCCTAGCCTTGGGCCAGAAAGGAGTCAAGGAGAGAGTTCTTCCTGTACCTGCTGCTTCTTGATTGCCTCCTGCTGAAAAGCCAGTCTGTGAAAGTGGGGTATTTGGTGTGGCATGTGCTGGTCATCTTCAGGGGACTCAAGGAAGCCCTTGTTGGGTCTTCTGTTCCTTTTGCCAGGCAGGAGGACATTCTGGCCTTGGTCTGAATGGTCTTCAAGATGTCCTCCTGGTGGCCCCAGGCTATGACTGTGCGGCCCTTTACATCTTCCTTCACTTGCTATATTTTTGTGAGGAAAAGTCTTAGGCATGAACTCAAAAGTATGGCGAAACCTCACATTTGCTCTGCGGGGCTCAACCCAATATATATTTATTTCCATTTCTTCAGTGCCTTATTCTTTCTATTATTGATTATTAGGGGGTGCACATATGTTTCAGTTTTTACAGGTTGTATGTTTCACTCTTGGCTCTTTTGGATATTTCCTGCTATCCAACGAGTCATCCAATTTTCCCTGTAATGTTTGCAGTTTTCTCACCATTTTCAATTTATTATCTGTACATTTTTGTCACAGTGACACTTTTCATCTAAGATAATGATCCTGAAACAACTTCACGATCAAATCCCATGAGACAGAATAAAACACAGATAAGCATGGCCTATTAATACCATTTTCTGGTGCAGAAAGTACTCCTTCTCTGGGATATATTTATTCCACACTTAGTAGGAAGAACTGTTTTGGTGTTAGTTTGGGAGCAGTCCCGACTCAAATTCATTTTTCATCTTCGTATCTCATGGGAGATAGCATGGTGTAAGGACAGCAGGAATGGACTAGGACTCAACGTCCTCACGCCACACCCTGGCTCATTCTGTCCTTTACTAGATCCCTGCACCTCCGTTTGACTACCTTTGAAATGAAAGGGAAAATTAGATTTAGTTTTGCATTCCCATGCTTAGATTCTATAAAATATTATTCAAAACCCTGTTCTCTTATTCATGCAAAAGACTTCTGTTGTGTGGAAGGCATGGTGCTAAGTGTCTTATGCAAAGAGAAACCAGAAAAGTTGCCACTGTTTGGGAGTTAATGGTCTAGTAGAAAACATGAACAGTACAACATGATAAGCACCTCTAGAAAGGATAGAGAAATTTCTACTTAAAATTTGTGTCCCATTTTTGGAGAGTGGCTACCCCTGTGCCAGATTGCCTGTGTAAGTATTAAGGGCAGGACAGAGTTAATTCTCGTTGTTTACTTAAATGATAATTTGTATGGTTATAAAAGTAATACATTGGAAAATGGGTGAAAGACTTGAGACTTTTTGTTGACAAAAAGTCAGTCAACAAACGAAAAGGGGCTCAACCTTACTAATCAACAGGAAAGACAATTAGGCATCCGGAGATACTGCTGCACACCCACCTACAGCACTGATAATTTCAAGTGCTCATTAAAACACAACAAGAAATTTCCTAGCTGGTGAAATTCATATAATCACTTTGGAACACTGGCATGACTACTAAAGCAGATGAACAATACATACTGTAGGACCCAGGTATTCTACTTCCAGGTTCAAAACTAGTGAACAAAAAGTCTTGGGCAACGATGTTTATAACAGCATTATTCATATTAGCCCCAAATGAACTCCCCTCCCCCATGTCCATTAATAGTAAACTGGGTAAATTCATTTTTGGCAAATTCGTAAATTTTATATAATTTCATCTTTTAGATAAGGAAGAGGAGGGAAAGGAAAATCTTGTTATTTTCATTTTCATATTTTAAATGTTTAGCATTTAAATATTTTTTACTTGCTAACAATTTATTTTCTACTTCTATGCAATGGTCTATCCTTTATTTTCTTATCTGGTGGATTTTCTCATAGCTTTTTATGACTATTTTTGAAAAATTAAGAATAACATTTTGTTTGTCACATTATTTGAAAATATATTCCCCAGTCTGCCCTTTTATTTGGTTGATGTGGTTGGTTTGTTGCAAAGATGTTTAAAACATCATGAAATTTGTTGCTTTTCTCTGCTTTCCATTGCCTTTAAACTTGAAAGTAAATATTCAGTAAATATTTACCCTACATTTTCTAAAATATTTGTGGTTTGATGTTTTTGTGACTAAAACTTTAAGTACAGTTAAAAATCTGATATATTTACATTTACTATTTAAGTAAGATAAACTTCTAACTTGCAAACTTTTTGACTCCCACCTATTACATGCCAATTATTTTATACGTTTTCATTCACTCTATCCAAGAAATACTTACAAATGGACATTATTACATTCTCTTTAGAAACAATATACAGCTAAAGATCAGAGAGGTCAAACACAGATGAAGCCACGATAATACCAAGAGTGAACTTGGACCCAAGCAGGATGGCTATCAGATAGTTTGTGGGTTCCCCAGCCCCCCTTATTCTCAGGATGTAGTCTTGGTGCCCATAGTTCCTGCTGGTAAAGCTAAAATGTAGAGCCAGGCAGGGGGCCTCTCACCAGGACAAAATTCTTGGTATGAGGATATCTGCTGAAAACAGCAGGCAGATATTGTGGCCAGATTAGCATAACCAGCTAGACCACCTTGACTAGAGCTAGGGTGTTTTGATCAGCAGCAACAATGGCACCACCCTCCCCCCCCAAGGCAATTGACCCTATTCACTTTCCCCTAGCTTGGGCCAGACGACTATGCATCCCCAAAGCATCTCCAAAACACATCCCCACCACACACATTCCTACACACATTCCTCCACATACTTGCCCACCTTCCCTGAATCTGACCCCCTAATAAATGTGACACTGGGCCTGGAAAAGGGCGCTGCAGCTCCAGAGATGTGAGCCCCTCTAGGTCATTTTCTTTCACTACTTGGATTTTGAGTTGTTTTTTCCTCAGTCCCACCCTGCTCCCAACGCTGTGCCCCACAGGGCGGCTGCTGCATCCCTGGCTCTGCAGAGCAGGCTGTCTGCTGTGGCTAGAACATTAGCTGAACCGAGCATCTGAAAATGCAGGTTCATGGTTGCCAGTTTTAACCATAACTGATTTCTCCAAATTTTCTTTTTCCGGATTCACAATGTGTCCGATATAATTTAAACTGGAGTTAATGGAGCATTTGTGCTACATGTCTGAGGAAATGATGTTTTCCTCTCTTAATTCTCTTTCCCACTCCTGAACCATTTTTTTTAAAAAAGCAAAAATAGTGAAAAATGTCCTGATCCATTGTTCTCCCCCAGCTATACTAGTGCACCAATGTCCTCAGTACTGCACAATAGTATTTCCCAGAGTGATGTAAATGCTCTGCACTGACACTGCCAATACAACAATGGGCCATCAGCCTCAGGGGACTATTGAAGACTCTGGGAAGTGGCCAGTTGATGGAGGAGACAAGATCACAAGATTAGACCCACACAGGAGGTGGGGGTAGGAGGTTATCAACATGATCACCTCAAACAGGTGTAAGAGGCTACAGGTAAGGAGTGTCAAGACAATCTCTGGCCCCTTTCTAATCCTATAAGCCACTCCTGGAGGATGTGAGACCCGCCCTAAGAGAAAACTATTTAAGTGTGACCCTGCACTGGCTCCGGGCAGCAGGAACAGCAGCGGCTGCAGCAGCAGCAGCCTCACTCCTTCTGCTCACCTGTGACTATGCAGGGGCCTCTTCCCACCAACTCTCTGGCCCCCTGCAGGGCAGCTCTTCCCGCCCACTCGCGCCTATGCTCGTGCTCCCTGCTCTTCTGTCTCCTGCTTCAACAAACTTGTTCTTCAAACATATTCAACGACTCTGTGCCTTGGAGAAACTCGCCGCGTGCCGCTGAAAGAGGAGATCTTGTGAAACCTTTCCCAGAGTGAACCCAAGAACCCCACTCTCCATTGACTCGAAATCTACATCAGTGTGACCAAGAAACTAAATTTTTAGATTTAATTTAGTTACAATTAAATTTAAAGAGCCACATGTGATCCATGGCCATTGTGTTGGACAGATTAAGTCTATTAATTCCTTGCAATTAATTATCAATGATTTTCAAATCCCAAACTTTAAAGTAAAATCCACCTTGCCCAATGTTAGCCTGTTGTGAGTAAAATAACAGATTTGGTTCACTTCGCCAAGGTGAAATTATTCGCAATATACACCAGTAGAGCCCTTGCTATTTATACATACAAGCTGGGGTACAGGCCAGAGGCGTGGGGCGGCTAGAGGACTCACCAGAGACAGAGTGGGGAGCAGAACAGACAGATCAGAAACACACTGCTGAGGGGAGCAGCAGGTGAGGCAGGAGAGGTCCGCCACACCATGTGGGAATCTCCCTGGCCTTCCTGGTGGCGCAGCGGTTGAGCGCTGCGCTGTGGAGCTCTCGGCAGTGCACGATGCGGGTACACCTACATGGTTTTTATTAAAATTTCTTGCAGTGGATTATCCAAGTGGGATGGATAAGAATAACCATCATTGTTGGATCCTGTTACCTGCCCAGATTTTCAACCCCTCTATTCCAATCTCCCTAGAATCCTTAACAAAATGGGATCCGACACTCAAAATAACTGAAGGTCAAGAGTTTCCTATTTATCCTTGGATATTCACCAGTGGTTTCAAGATTTTAGAAAATAGGTGGTAAAACCCAAAGTGGGGAGTGGGGGTAGGGAGCAAAACTGTAAGAGTACAATGAGTCAGCACTTGTGGGTTAGAATGTTGCAACAAGGCTTCTGATTCAAAACAGGTAAGGACTCTCCTTGTCCGGTGTCCCCTCTTTATCTCCAGGCTGGACCTCCTGGTACTTGCTCTTTCACTGAACACGGCTGGTGCAGATATCTCACTGCTGCCCTAGAGCTTTTTAAGGTCTGAAGATAGACCGGAAAACACTTTTCTTGCCAGTTTTCAGAGTACCCACCTTTGGCTTCAGACTGTGATATATTCTTCTAACAAGACCCTGCTTTACTCCTATTCTAGTATTTTCCACCATTTAGTGCCCTAAAATTTTACCTTTACCCCTATCCCACTAACATTGATATTGCAGGTTTTATCTGAAGCGCATTTCACAACCAGTTCAAAAAGCATGGTCTGCTTCTTCCATGTTTGGAATGAAGTAGCTACTGAATAAATACTTTGCAAATGACTCATAACTTGGGAACATCTAAGTTATGGAATGAGTGATAGAGATTCCCCCCCTCCTGCCCCCCAGGGAATAAATGGCCCCGTCACCCACTTCACAGTCACGTCACATTTACCAAATATTTTAAACATCTTCAACAGAGACAATTTTTGAGCCATTAAGTCAACGTCTCTTTTGTTTCTAGTGATTCCTTTTCTCTAGTTCTCCCGGCAGTCACTGCCCACGGAAGCAGTGGGCAGAAACGCAGGGAAATGAGAGCCATAACTGCACGCCCAAAAAGACTAGTCAGACAACAGTCTGCAAGTCAACACTTTTGTTTTGCGAAAGCCAAACTTAGCTGAGAAAAGAGATTTAAAAAGAAATGTGTGGTCTGGTGAGCTGGACGTAGGAGGACTGGTTCTAGGACAGAGGGAGAGCGCAGCAGCCCCTAGCCAGAAGCAGAGGCTGCATCCCACACTGCAGAAAGGAACTGAAAGAAAGGGACAGGAAAGAGACTGGAGTCAGACCTGGGCACAGGGACAATCAGGGCGCTTGGGGGGAGAATGAGTGTGTGCTGGAAAACCGCTCCGCCTTCCACAAACTTCCCGCAATCTTGGCCGGAGAAACAGATCTAGGGCAGCACCCCCCCAAGCCCCTCTTCCCCACACACTGAGGATGATGCTAACATGGCACTGGCATGGTGGCGGTAGGGGGGGAGGGAGAACACAGGTGCTGAGGGGACCCTCCAAGTGCATCAGACCTGGGACAGAGTGCAGGGTCCACAGGCCTTCGGAGAACATCTAAGCAGGTCCCTGACCACTGGAAGTGACATGAGCATGACCTTCAATTTGCACAGGGCTGACCGCCCTTTTGTGACCAACAGAACGTAAGAGGCCTCGGAGGAAACCTGAGGACAGGGGCCTCTAGTATAGCACCAGGTGAGAGAGAGACCCTTGAGAGGGGAGAAACTATACCGAAAGAGAGCCTGAACTCTGAATGCAAAGGACCCCTGTAGCCTGGAGAACGTACAAAGAGTCGAGGCAGAGACTCACATCCCTGTCATCAGGGCAAGCAGGGCTCTGAGCAAGGTGAGCTCTGCGAAGAACAAACATGCGTTTTTTTTCTTTCTTTTTCATTTTTTAAAAAGATTTATTTATTTATGCATACAAGCTGGGGTGGAGGCCAGAGGCATGGGGAGGTGAGAGGGTTCACTAAAAAGAGTGGGGAGCGGAACAGGCAGATGGACTGAAACAGCAGGCGAGTCAAGAGAGGTCTGCTGCGCCATGTGGGAATCTCCCCGGCTGGGCATCGAACTCGTGCCGCAGCTGCCGGCAGCTCCACCGTGCTGGGCTTAACCTGTTGCACTACCAGGGAGGCCCCTCTTTCTTTATCATTTATGCACATTTGATTCATATTGTGTGAATTCTGATCCCAAGACAAATGCATCAAGTATTTTTTCACCAAGATTAGGGAGGGATTATGTTTCCCATTCCCCAGATTAGAAGCACTGATTAGCAACTTGCATCTTAAATAGAGAAAACTCCCTCACTCACCACACACTGGGTCCTTAGTGTGTATCATTTCTGCACAAGTTCTGCGGGTCCAGACACAAATGTGATGTTCCTGTGGCACCTTGAGGCAAACTACCCTTCAGGGCAAGGGAAGATGGGAAAATCCTTAGAATGATGATACACACACTAGTAACAATATTCAAAAACAAATTTCCCACCCTGCTTCTTACAAGACCCCAGACCAACCTGATATTTGTGCTGTTGGTCAACTGCATGTGGTGACTTCACATTTACAGTTAGCTCCCTGCCCCCTCCAGCCTTTCCCCAAGACCAGCCATGGATGTTTAAATGACCACTTCAGTCCTTAAAGTTGAGCAATATCCCTATAAGCAAAATGACATTCCTGAAATCATATCACTAAACAATAACTCATTTTTTGAGGTATTTTGAATCTCAGCTTTATTTTTAAAAATATTTCTTATTGTCTCCACTAAACCACCTGTGCCCACACCCCAACTGCTCGATGCCCCACGGATGTGCTTTATTGTTTACACTGTGATTAATACAATTTTACTTCATCTGGATGACAGGAAAGGCATCTATCACGCCCATTCTACAAATGAGGAAACAGGGGTTTCTCTGGCCAACTATCTTTTGAAACCAGGACTAAGCCAGATCTTCAGACTCTAGTTTCTACACCACTATTCTATTCAAATATCTACTTCAACTCCTACCGCTCCTTGGATCAGTGATTTGATCTTTGTCACATATTTATAAGATCCTTCTACTTCAGCATGGGAGGACCAGCTAAGAAAATATCTTTGAGGAGTTCTGTCTTGTAGGGGGCTAATGTGATCATATTGAATGGTGAGTGGCAGTCGAAGAGCTGTGTCCAGGTGCCCTCTTTGTACTGAGCCCATCTTCCCTTCCTCTCAAGTCCTCTCAAGGATGTCCTTTTGACGTCATAGTTTGCTTATTCATTTTATTCTTCCATGGCACAACTCTTAGACTGCCAGTCACCTTTCAATATTTTCACATGCGCTCCCTGCAAGAAGTGCCTCAAAGATCTTTTTCTATCTGGTCCCCCTCAATGCTCCCTTGCAGGTATTTGTCCAGATTTGTTCATTGAAACATTTCACTTCCTCCCTTCTGAAAGAAAAAAAGGGCCCCCTAAGATCCCTGAGCTTCTGAGACAAGAGAAGGGCTCCGAAAAGCAGGCAACCACACCAAGAGGAAAGAGGTCTTCCTTCACAGTTTCACCATGACCCAACATGCCGAGACTCAAGCAATTAATGTATTATTTAATCGAGCCCCATGAAGACTGGGTAACTTCATTCTTCCAACAAGAATTGCTGTTCTGTATTTCATGACTGAAATGTGCTTCAGTAGCTTGCAAATATTGTAGTAATGAGTCTATAGAGATCAGTGCATTCCCAGGCTTGTGCCCTGCACCAAACGACCAAGTATAATTGGGCTTTCTGACCTTGTGACACAGCCCAGCAGCACAAAGTGCCTTCTTTATTTCCTTTTCTTAAAAAGTACATTCAATCTATTCTGGACTTTCCCGTCTGTCAGTGCAGCTTGAGGTGACTTCCTGCTCTGTCAGCTGAGCGTGAGTCACGTCGCTGCTGCACATTAGTAAGGCTGCTTCTGCATCTTCACACCAAAGAGAGATTGTAGGTGTGAGCTCTCAGAACTCCTTTCGGTGGGACCGATCACTTCTCTGCCTGTTCACGTAAAAACCTCATAGCTGCAAGCGTTGTATTCCAGCTTCTGGCTTTGTGAGGATGCTCCAAAAGGCAGGGAAACCTATTTCCTACCTTCCAGAATAAAAAGATGACATTTAAAAAAATCCATCTCTGTAGTGAATGAATCATTAGTCTGGGCAAGCTCTTTGCGGGAGGGGGTCCTTCTTTTGAGCCACATTTCTGGGATGTGTTCAATGAGGCAAATAGCAATACGGAGTGTTAGTTTTGGAATTCCAAATGATGCAAGTAGAGTTTCCGAGGAATTTCAAAAGAGCTATGAGGGTAGATAAGGTGGGTTTGAAATAAAAATAAGAAAACTTCCGGGATTGGGGAAGCTTTGCAGCAAGTCACAGGGGAGATAGGGGCTCAAGAACGAGTAATCTACAGGAAGTTAGAGGACCACGTCTGCTTTCTGCAAATATCTTGCATGTTATTTAGTTACCTGATATAAAGTCTGATTAAAAGAATATAAGATTTCATTAACACTGGTCTAGCTCAAGTGATGCTTTTGAAAATATTATGATGTACTTAACAAGTGTAAATGAATTTCAAAAGCACCTTTAAGAACTAGAGCAGTGACACAAGAATATAGTTATATTGTCATCACCTCTGATTTATCTAGGGATATTATTAGCTTGCCAGGATACTGCCTCAATTTTGGTTCTCTCCCCCCACCCCCCTGCTTTTTCCAAGTATTGTTGGCATACAAATAGCTAGGGGTAAGAACTGGATAAATTAGAGGTAAGGTAGAAGAGTGAAAGTATACCCTCATTTACATATTCCAATAAGAAGTATGGTTGTGGGGATGGGGAGAAACTGGTCAGGCAAAGCCCTTGAGACTTAAAGTAGGGAGTCAGTGACCATAACATAGTTAAGTGATGAAAGATCTTTAAGCCTGCCATGTAGAATGCTCCACTGGCATTCCATTCATTTCAGTGTCGCTAGTGATTCAATTACCCATAACCATTCTACCCCAAATGCCACCGCTGCTACCATTGACATATGCATAATATGAACAGAAGGCAAACTTCTCTTCTGGATTTTTCCAATGTCATCACAATTTGGAAAAGTCATCACAACTTCATCATCCATTTACCGGACATCTATCAGATCATATAGCCTGACGTTGATTTCGGGGAAAAAACATGTGTCAGTTTTTTTGTCAGCAAAAATCAGGCTCATGTCCAACAAAGAAATAAGTAGGTGATCAGTAACAGAAATTGGCTATAACTTAGCAGTCATTTTTTTTTTAAAGATTTATTTTTTATTTATACATACAAGCTGGGGTACAGGCCAGAGGCGTGGGGCGGCGAGAGGGTTCACCAGAGACAGAGCGGGTAGCAGAACAGGCAGATGGACAGAAATACATTGCTGAGGGGAGCAGCGGGCGAGGCAGGAGAGGTCTGCCGCACCATGTGGGATTCTCCCTGGCTGGGTGTCGAACTTGCGTCACCGCTGCCGACAGTTCCACAGCGCAGCACTTAACCGCTGCGCCACCAGGGAGGCCCAACTTAGCAGTCATTTAAAGAAAAAAAAAGTTTATTTTTCTTACATAAAATCTGACAGGAACCTGAGTTTGGCATGGCAGCTCCTATCCCCAGAGTTTTCAGGGATCCAAGTTCCTTCAAGCTTTTTCTTCTATTGTCCCAAAGGGAACCCCCACTATTAAGTAGCAAGAGAGGGTAAGAAGAATACTAAGGGGCTTAGAATGCATGCCATTGTTTTGGGAAGGTAAGTTCCCAGAAGTTACCACTCATATGGCACTTCCCTTTATATCCCATTAGTCAGAAATTCATCACAGAGACACACCTAGCTGCACTGGAAAATAAGAAAAGCGTTCTTTTTCTGCACATCCACAGATCCAAGCAAAAATCCATTCCACTAGATATTGGGGATAATTTGCTGTCTCAATCACAGAAGAAAAGAACTTGATATATCGCTTACTGGACTGTACATGCCCACGTAAGGTGTTACTAAAGTCATCAGCATGGGGATAAAAGCTTAACTGAAAAGACATAATAATTCACACTCAGTTTAATAATTATGGGATCATTTGGGAATTCTAGATGGACAATAGCACCCATTACCTCTATGACCTCATGTGTCTATCCCAACGTTTCTGGACTGGTTATATGATAGAATTATGTCATAGAAATAAATGTTGTTGTCAGTACCTTTAAAATTCAAAAAGAGAAAGGGGTGTGGGAAGGTCAGGGTTGTAACTTTAGAGCATTCATTGAAGTTAGTCTTGATATTTTATTTTAGAGAAATTCTGAACTGTATTTAGATATTTGTTTACATATCTTATGTAAATAAAAAATTTCAGTTTCTGTATTTTCAGTGATAGGCACTCCTCAAATGTCCATTTCCTAATCATTGACATTTTGCTATAGTACAGAATGGGAATCCAAATTAATTTCAATAGATCAGAAGTTTCAAATTTTTATTAAAGCAAAGCTTTTCCAAATATTTAGAGTAAATTGCTCTGAGATTATCCACTGCCTTTTATCTAGGAAGCCCTCACAGCCTCTGTCACAGACTTTAAACATATTAGTTGTTTCTGAATTACAGATGTAAACATGGTGATAGCTAATAGGCTGCAACTATTATTTCTAGATAGACGATGAGTAACATCTTCAACTCAATTTGAAGGGAAATCTTAAGGAAACAGCTCCTTCAGTGACTGCCCAAACCAAGCAAAAGTTAAAGTTCTGTCCTGCCTCAAAGGCAGAATTATATTGTCTGAGTCACCTACAACATTTCAGGATCCCTAGTCAAGGACTGGGCATGTCAACACATGTTCTTTTATGAAACTGATGACACAGTCGTGAGGATTGGAGCTCAAAGATTGTGGGCTGGGACGAGATGTCCTTCCTGCAGTACACAGAGCTCTAATCTCTTTAAGTATCAGGACATCTTTTAGTTCCAAATCTACGTTGATGGCTTATGGGAAAAACATCACTTTTAGTTCTATTCTTTTGCAATAGCTCCAGTCTTTAGTCCATCTTGGTTCAAGATAAGAGCTGCCATGCCAAACTCAGGTTCCTACTGGCAGACTTTTATGTGAGAAAAATAAACTTTCTTTAAAAAAAACAAAAAAACTGTTAACTTACAGCCAATTTCTGTTACTCATCACCTACCTATTTCTTTGCAAGACATGAGCCTGATTTTTGCTTCCTTGATATTTATGGGAAATACCTGTTCATTTTCAACTGCATCTGCTCTTCTGCTTTCAATCTTTCTTTTGTTTCTGGCATGCTTGTAAATAGAGAGTCAATCTCAAAGTTGCAGCATAAAAGTCAACCTAAAGCAGCCATCATCTAGAGGAGCCTGAGAATCTTGACCTAAAATATATTAAAGCCAGAAGAACCTTTAAAGATCACCAAACTCAATTTGAAGGAGTTAGGGTGCCCACCTCAACACTCAGAAGCAGAAATGCAATCATATTGAGCCCCAGAAACTCTCAATGCATATGTCTTTGAATCAGCGGTGACAAATCAGGGAATTTAGTCTACAGATACACCCTGACTGTATGCAAGCATTATTTTGGCCTCATTATTTGTAGGGAAGGAATATTGGAATTATCAATAAGAGAATGCTTATCAATAAAAAATGATCAATAAAAAGGTGGTGGGTTTATGCAAATAGAAAGAGAATATAATGCCTGAGGCATGTTTTAATAATGGTTACCTCTAGAGATAAGGACTGGCTAAGGTGCCACCTATTATGTTTTATACACTCTTGGTACAAGTTTTTAAAATGAAACTATTAAGTATTAAGGGCAAAAATAAAAACACAGGTGTGACTTCCTGACTCTCAGGTGATCTCTCTCCATAAAAGTGTTGGTGTGAACCATTTCCCAGCTTACTAAATATGTTTGTCAGCTTTCCCCTTTTCCACTTGTCCAAACAATATAAGATGCTCAATTTCAACATCCTTCATTATTGGCTAATACTGGAAATGTGACATTCAAAAGGTTTGGTATGATAGAATATGATCTATTCTCCCCACCAACACTCCCTGGTGCCTGTTAAGATGATAATCCACATGGAGGCCACATGGGTGATGAGGCTTGTGGATAGTGGACCTTCAATCCCTCCTCCCCGTAAGGTATCTTTCAAATAATTTCTGTAGGCCCCTGGAAGATATCTTTCCCACCCCTTGCTGGTAACATCGTGCTAAATAACATCACTCCAGTGAGCTGGGACAAGGTCTCTCCCACCCAAGGATGGCCATCGTTGTCTCCTGCTTAGCGTTTCCATTTACGTCTGCAGCCAGGGCTCTGCGAGGCTGCGGATGTCCAGCAGCATAGCCTTCTCTTTTGGGTAGAAGGAATACTGCATCCTACCCACCCTTCATGCCTAATTCCAATAAGGATAACTAGTGGTATTTCTGACCTGTTATATTACAGAATTAGTAGTGATTCAGAACTTCAGTTTCCCTGTGTAGCTCTCCTACTCTTAAGGGGACTCAGGTTTTCATTCCTCAAGATTTATTGACTACCTGCTATGTACAGATACATATAGTACGTACAATGAGGAATGAAACAGCCAACGACCCTACTATCATGGGATTTTTAGTCTTTTCATAGAGAAATACAATGAACCAAAAAAAAAAACCCAAGAATATATATATATATATATATATGTATGTATGTATACACACACATATACATATATACACACACATATATATATACATACATATTCTTGTTTGTTTTTTATATGTGTGTTATAGAAAAATATATTATATGTTATATTAAATATATTTATATATATATTTATATATGTGTGTGTGTTTGTGTGTGTTTGTGTGTGTGTGTGTGTGTGTGTGTGTGTGTATATATATATATATATACAAAATTGCAAAATTGAAATAGGTTCAATGAAGGAAACAGGTGTAAAAGAAAATGACAAAGGTGCTACTTTAGATAGGATGGTCAGAAAAGGCTGAAGTAGAGACAGTTAATAGAACAACTAAGACACTGAAAATCAGACTTGGGAAAAGGAAGGGGAGGAGTTTTTGGAAGATGGAGAAAGAGAAAGTAAGAACAGAAGGAGGGGGAGGCGCTAACATTTTTAATTAGTAATTATTCTAAGAACTTAGCATATTTTATATCATTTAATCCTAACACAGTCCTAGGAGATGGGACTATTGTTAGTCCCACTTTCACCCAGATGAGTAAAACGAAGTATAGTAAAGATAAAATGTTAAGTAACTTGTCCTGTGACACAGCTGAATGGTGAAGACAGAACTTGAACTGAGGCAGTGTGGGACTTTCAGTAATCTAAAGACCAGTGTGGCTGAAGCAGAGTCAAAAGGGGAAATCTGCACGAGATGGAACTGGCAAAGCAGGCAGGGGCTAGGCCATGTATGGGTCAGGTTTCTTACGTCACCGTGAGCAGCTCACAGTTGATGAACACTCCAAATGTTGTCCTGAGAGCTCACCATAGTAATGTAAATAATGACCACATACATTTTTTTTTTAAATATTTATCCATGCATACAAGCTGGGGTACAGGCCAGAGGCGTGGGGCAGCGAGAGGGTTCACCAGAGACAGAGCGGGGAGCAGAACAGGCAGATCAGAAATACACTGCTGAGGGGAGCAGCGGGTGAGGCAGGAGAGGTCTGCCGCGCCATGTGGGATTCTCCCCAGCTGGGCGTCGAACTCGCATCACACGCTGCCGACAGCTCCACAGCGCAGCGCTCAACCGCTGCGCCACAAGGGAGGCCCTACATTATTTTTGTAAGCTGAGGTATTAGAAACTAAAAGTGCTTCCTTTATACCGTGAACAAAACAGGAAACTAAGATCTTGGAGTCTGAATTATACTTTCTGGCACATCGAACCATCTTCTACCTACCTGTAGCAACCGCCCTTGTGTTATAGAACTACAGGTGACCAAATTAAACAGCACTCTACTTGGGGTTCCATACTGATTTAATACACAGAGGATGAGGAAGGACTTTTATCTCGGTGAGTTGGCTGGCTGGGCAGTGACAAGGAGCAGCTGTGAGCAACACCCTTGTTCATGGCCAATGGTTACAGCTCTGCGCTTCTCTCAAGCCACCTAACTCAGACAATAGGTACTGGCGATGAAGCAGTAACAGCATCTGGCACACCTAGTACAGAATAAGAATAAAAAGGAAAGGCATGTCTGCTCTTCTTGAAACTCTAGTAAGTTACATCCATGGAAAGACTAAAAAAGCAACAAATCTTTAACTCTTTAAAGTCAGTTCTTTGCTCTCCTGAATTCTCTTAGAGAATTCAGATTTGCCTCAAATAAGAGAATATGAACTCAACTGAACCACACAAGCTGAGTCTAACCTTAGCTCTAGTCTCATAAACTAGGAAGACAGAGCGGGGATTTCCCCAATTCTGTATGTTTGTAATGGTAAACCCTTATTGGTTAACATGTTGCTTCTTGTTAAATAAGGCAGACGTTCATTCTTCACTTCTCCCTCTCTGGCTGTCCCAAAATGGCTAATGCCCCCTTGGTGGGGAGGCAGGAATACCGCCTAGTCTAAGTCGTCAGTACATTTCCCCCTTAGCATAGACTAATTCTTCAGCACACTTATTCTCTGGCCTTGCTGCCTGTGGCCTCAAC
The DNA here is from genome assembly GCA_004024925.1 of Scalopus aquaticus. NCBI lineage: Eukaryota > Metazoa > Chordata > Mammalia > Eulipotyphla > Talpidae > Scalopus > Scalopus aquaticus. The sequence goes on along the minus strand of PVIJ01017499.1, from coordinate 3,719 downwards.
CAGTTGATGCAGAGTAACTCTCAAGTCACTCTTGAGAGTCACTTCTGTGGGAATCTGAGGTGAAGTCTCTATGCCCCTGGCGCTGTATCTGAATAATTCCTGGAGCAAGAACCACATGGGGACCAAAAGAGGAGATGAAATTCAGGTAGAGTCAATACTAAGAAAAATAGATTGTGAGAACACTGAGGAACTAGGTCTAGAAGACAGTGTGTCAAAAGACGCTACCCCACCAGAAATCTGAACTTTCCAGGGACCTGAGTTGATTAAACTGAGTTTAACAAATATCTGCATGACCGCTTATGTGCCAGAAATGGTATCAAGCATTTACGTTATATTTCAGCATGAAGCAGACAAGAATACTTGTCCTTATGAAGGAGACAAGTAGAAAATAAACACAAGTAAAACAGTATCTAGAAGGTGGTAAATACTGTGGGAAAAGAGAAAAAGTAGAGCAAGGTAAGAGGAATGAAGGAGTGGGGGTAGTTAGTTGCCACGGAATCAGGTCTCTATTATTCTGGCTGGTGAATCACTTCTCTCCGTTACTTGCTGTCTATTACTTGCATATAAAATAACAACACTTAGGAAATTTTAAATACTTTTGATCTTCCCTCTCCCACCCAAACACACACCCAGAAGAAATTTTAAGAGACTTCAAAAACAGAAAAGGAACGTTAATTAGATTTGTGGACAATTTGTGGGTGAGGGAGTTGTATTTGAATTCAGGATAAAGACTGAACATAGTTCATTTTAAAACACAGATCCACATTTTGGGGCCAGGTGACTCTAATAAAGTCTTCCATTTAAATCCTATAGCACTTTGATATAAATTATAAAGCGCTCTTGAAGCAGAAGATTCTTTCACTCCCATTGTTTCTACTTTTTGAAAGGCAAAAATAATCACTTGCCTGTCTCCAAAATTTAAATTATGAAAAAATGCAATACTGGCAATGCTTCATAAGACTAAATTATGTGGCTAATTTTCCCAAGGACCAACTTGTAAGAATTATGACACTGTGTAACTGAAACAAAAACCAACAAGCAAGAAGCAGGAAAGCAAGGAATAAAGAATGCCACAGGGAGAAAGGGTCAGGGGAAGAAGGGATGGAGAGAGAGAGAAAGGGTTGAGGGAGGGAGGGAGGGAGAGAAGGAAAATTCATTTAATATAGGGATGTCTACTCCTACCCACCTTTCTGAGTGTGTGGCTAGTGGCTTCCTGTAAAGGAAACATTTTTCTACTCTTGCCTTAGTTAGTTAAGACTGGCATTCCCCCTCTGCACAACTGTACAATGTTGTGTAAAAGAAAACATCGCCATAGAGACTCTGGTCTCCCGAACACCAGGAATGGCTGTAGATGATCTGCCCCTTGGCCTAGCACTTACTTTTTAGTGGGCATCTGCTCACAGGCTGGGTGTGTGTTTTTAGATGCATAGCCAGGCAAACTAAAGCTATGCTCACACAATGCCAGAAAGACATTCATAAACATGACCAAATTAGTCTGGTGGGTTTTAATGCAAATGTGTTGTGCTTTTTCAGTCTGGGATCTTGACTCCAAAGTTCCCTAAATGTCTGAGTTTATTCTCAGTGAAGTTAAGTTGCTGCACCCAGGAATCAGAGCCAGGGGGGCAGAGTCGGGGAAAACAAAAGATCTCCTGACCCTGCCCCCTCAAAGTCTCTCCCTAAAACCTCAAATGACGAAAAAGGACCTAACACCTCTCCCCCAACCCTGGAAGACTCACTGAAGCTAGCACAATATTGTTCTTAAATTCAGAAGAGAAACCTTCTATCACTGGAAGAGGAAAGGTTTAACCAAGAATGAGACTATTGGTCAATCCTTTTGGCAAAAGAAGATCCTTGCCACCTACCATACAAAGGAGACCCAAGTACATATGCACATAAATGTACACCTATCACTGTGAGCGCGCGCGTGCGCACACACACACACACACACACACACACACACACACTGCTGAGCACTTATGTACTCACTAATAATGAAGAACACTCGGTGTTTCAGACATGCAAGAGATCGCAAAGGAAATGATGACAGATCTGACTACATCAAAATGTTGAGATTAGGAAGTTCATAAGGTAAAAGCACAAACATCTAAATGCAGGAGGAAATCTACAACAAATACAATGATAATGAACATATTTAAAATGTAAAGAGCTCATAAAAACGCATTAAAAACTTGAAAACTCTGGAATAAAAATAGGTAGGAATACCAGATAATTCATAATAGAGCAATTATAAGTGGATAAAAAATGGATGAAAAATTGCCATCTCACAACTTAAATAAGGTAATATTGCAACAGCAGTTGGGAACCTTTTTTAGCAAAAATAATTTCTTTTCCTAAAAGTGCTGATAAGAGTACAATGAAACAGGAAATCTCTGCTGGTAGGAATGTGAAACTTTCTGGAAAGTACTCTCACTCAAGAAGTCTCAGTATTTATGTCCTTTGACCTAGTAATACATATCCAAGAATTTATCATGAGCAACTAATTTTAAAATTACAAAATGTGGACAAGGAATCACACATAAAAGAGACTCATTGCAACATTGCTTATAAAAACCACAATACCTTAAATGTCCACTACTCCTGTTAATATTTTATTGAGCATTCTAATATGTGTCAAACACTGAAGAAGCTCAGAAACCAAATACCTTAGAAATTACAGTTTTAGAGGAGATAATCAGTCAAGTAATTATGACTTTTGCCACAGGAGCTAACCAGAGGAAGTGACATTTAAACTGAAATGTGAACAATGTATGAAGTTAATCAGATGAGAGGTGGCAGGAAGGAAATGTGTCCCAGAAAAAGGGAAGCGCATCCGCAAACACCTTGAGTGGGAAGTTGACTAGAGAACTGGAAGCTAGCAGGACTGGAGCCAGGGGCCAGGAGATGGAGGTAGGAGCCTAAGGAAGGGTCTGTGGATCATTTTTAGAAGTTTAGATTTTATCCTGAGGCTTGAAAAAGGACGCCACATCCAAGAATAAAAATGTATGCTACTAGGAAATATTAGGAGATCCCTGTGTATTTTGTTCTATCATCAGAGGAGAATCAAAAGAAAAGAGGTAATTTCACCCTCTTTGTTTCCTCAAGGATACCAAAGTCTTCTGATCCTGGTTTTGCTTACTAACCCCCCTTGGGCAACTCTATCCTTCCCAACGCAGGGAAGGCAGTCTTTGTGCTTCCAAGAAGTGATGAAAAGAATCCAAATCTTTATCTGGAAGATGAGGACCTAGCAGGAGCCAAATTAGAGTTGCTGTCTTGGGAGAAGGGAGAGGAGTTATGAAGTGGCTCTGTTCTCTTTGGAGACTAGAGAAAATCATTGTGATGGTGCTGAGGGAAGTAACACTAACGTGCCATTCTTGAATTGATCAATACAGATGGGGAGCTTGGCCCATGGGGGGACACCCCTATTCTGGATGCACTACAAGGTAATGGCAAGGATCACAAGGCATGATTCTGACCAGAAGCCCACATCCATGCTTTGAGACTGATTCAGACTCCAGGTATGTGTCGGGAGCCATCGGACAGGATGGCCCCTAGCGGTGAGTTACGGCCCTAATTGCCTGAGTTGCCCACATAAGGTTAGGGTCCGATAAGGATGGCCTTGGATCTTTGTTTACCCTCTCCATCTACATTCTTCCCAACTGAGGTCAGCGGGACCATCCCATTATTTCCCGTGTTGTGCTCTCATTGGATCCCCGACCTTG
>PVIJ01017498.1:0-29205 GCA_004024925.1 Scalopus aquaticus | reverse complement strand
CCCTTGGCAGCAGTGTCTGGGGGGACTTTGCAAGCAGCATGCTTGCAACAGCTCAGAAAAGGTGTGTCCCCTCCTAGCCGGCCCCATCCCCCTCAGCTCTGAGGGGCTCTCCTAGGTAAATCACTGTACAGTGGCTTTGCTGCTGCCTTAGGAGGCTGAGTTCAGATGAATGCATTTTAGTTTCATGTCCGAGGAATCGCGTCGTTGCAGAGGGAGGTTCCTGCGCGTTTGTTGCCTTCAGAGGATGCACATTTCCCCTGCTTGTGTTAAATAAAGCGGTTATTATATGGGTGCAAAAAGGAAGACAATCTGTTTCCAGAGCTGGGAAGTTCTGCTGCTGAGCGTGGCTTCCTTTTTCTTTTTTGGAATGTCTGGTGGGATTTGGCACTGCAGTATTACAATACAGCCATATTAAAAAGGTCTTCAGAGCTTGGAGCCCTCCACCACTGCAGCCCCTTCTTCAACAAGGCTCAAATCCTTTTAGCCGGGAGCATACAGTGGATTTCTAACATGCATGGCATGTGTTTAACCCCTTTCTGTCTCAGTTTTAAACTGCTTCTGTCTGTTAATATATCTGAGTCCTACATAGTAGATTTCAGTGCAGAAGGCAAAAATCCAGAGATTTTGCAGAGATTTTTGCAACAGGTCCCAGGTCTGGGTTTTCTAATAATGTGTCCCCCTGGCATTTAGCAACCTGGGACCTCAACCTTTCCACCAGTTACCTGACCAGGTTGGACTTTGGACCTGGTGGTCTCTGAAATCCCCTGTGCTGACATTAGCTGGTTCTGAATTTTATGGCTTTTCTTCCTTTCTGAGCTGAGTGGAGGAGTAGCTGAGCAGTGCGAAGTGGAAGCAGCAGTGCCACCTTGCTCCCAGTGGAAAGTGATGGGAACTGGCTGGCTGGGGCTTATTAGCAAATAGGAATTGCCCAGCTGGAAGACTGCCTAGTGATACTGGTGTCAGAGGGACCACTGGGAGACTTAGGCTCCGCCTGCTTCATCAAAATGAAGGGCTGGCATTCAAACGGCTCTTTTCCAGGGCTTTTCCCCCCGTTACCATTGGACTCAGCTAGCCACCTTACTGGGACCATATTTGTTGGTCAGGCTCTTGTGTCAGCAAAGGTCTTGCTCCTTTTCTAAAACTGAAGAGTCTTTATATAGTGATGGGATGTGGGTGGGTAGAAAGAAGGGAGAGAGGAGGGGGTGGGGGTGGGGGGACAATAGAAAGAAAGAAATTGACAACAGCTTAAGATTTCAAATATAGCCAGACAGTATGAGGGAAGAGTTGAAGGAGGAGGAAGGAGTAGGGCACGCAGGGAGGGGAAACAAAATATAAAGGAACAATTGTGATACCAAGAAGGGGAGAGAGGGACTCATATGCAGCAAAGTCTTATTTGTCATATGGCTTGGGGAATGGTAAAGGAACACCCCACATTGTAAAATAATCATTCCAGTTAGACTTGCGTGGAACTCAACTTTGACATAATCAGACAATCACTGGTGAAATAGACTTAAGTGCACCACAGAAAACCATTAACTCCATCTCTCATTTTTCCCTTGATTTGAGAACTGTAGTTTTTGGGGTGGGTCTAGAGCTTGCAAGGGGTCTGCTTGGTTGGGAGAGGTGCTTTGCATAACCCCAAGAGCTTATTTACTTTTGTTTGGTTCAAGTTGAGGTACTCCTTTTGGACAGCTGGGAGTCAGAACGACTTTGGAGGGAGGTAGTCCTACGTTGTCAAGTCTATCTTCCATAGATAGAACAATATTTTAAAATGTACATTTTAAAATTTGTTCAGTCTTTGGAGGCAGGGAAAGAAAATCAGGGATAGTTTAGTAAACACTCTTGCTTGACAGCTAGAACTAAGAGTGATAGGAAAATTATTCCAATTCATGTTCTCCTCTCCAGTCTTCCCGTCCTCATTCTAGATTATCCTCAGAGCTTCCTAACTCATCTCCTGGCCTCCAGTATGGACCCTCCTCACAGTTGTGACATAATCTTTCTAAAACATAACTTTGATCAGTTACTCAGACATGGAATATGTAATCATGTTACAGATCAAAACTGGTAGAATATTTCCTATTGCCTAAAAACACATTATTCAAATTGTGACCATGGACTTCAAGGCTTTTCATAGTCTGCCATTTTCATTCCTTTCTAATATCACACCCACGCGCGCATGCGCGTGCACACACACACACACACACACACACACACACAGCTTCATACACACAAAGACACCATGTTGTATATACTCCACCTCCACACAAACACATAGCATCATACACTTACACATATGCAAACACACCCTGTCATGCACATGTAGCTCACATACCCCCCCATATACATACACACAGCAACTGCACAGTCACTCACACTACATTCATATTACATGTGCACACCACACATATGCTTTTCATTCCTTTACAGGTGCTACTTTTTTTCCTTGTCTGGAATGTGCATTTCTACTCCTTTACCCAGTGAACTCTACTCATTCTTTGCAATTCATCTCAAAAGTGACAGTCACTCAGAGTTCTCTTTCCCTTGTAAGCTTGTATTCCCTTAGACTTTTTTTTGAGATTTTTTTTTTTATACATACAAGTTGGGGTACAGGCCAGACGCGTGGGGCCGCGAGAGGGCTTACCAGAGACAGAGCGGGTAGCAGAACAGGCAGTTCAGAAATACACTGCTGAGGGGAGCAGCGGGCAAGGCAGGAGAGGTCTGCCACGCCATGTGGGACTCTCCCCAGCCGGGCGTCGAACTCGCGTCGCCGCTGCCAACAGCTCCACAGCGTAGCGCTTAACCACTGCGCCACCGGGGAGGCCCTCCCTTAGACTTTTAATCAATGCTCTTATCTTGAAAGGTTATCCTCTAATTCTCCATGTGTTTACCTCTCCCAATAAGTTGTAAGTTCCTTCCAACCAAGAAAAAGTTACTCACCTTTTTAAGCACAGTGTTTACCATTGTGCTTGACACAAAGGTGAGTGGTTGATGTTCAGTGAATATATTCATTTGAGGGATTTCTAAGACATGATTAACATCTATGACATCTTTTTCAATTACTGCTAAGAAACAATCTTTCCCCACCCCACCTAAGCACCCTCTATTTTTAATACACATACTATGAAACACTTCCATTTCTTCTTGACCTCTGTTTTATGTCATATTTCCTAACAAGATCATATGCAGTAATCTTGCAATAGGTAGCTATGTCTATCCCAATAATGCCTAATGTAGTAAGTGCCCAACAAATATGGAATAAATGAGCACATAGTCCTTGGGTCTATTTTTTAAATCGCATTAAACAAATTGCTTCATTAACCTTCACAAAAGTTCCTGTGTTTGTTGTCATAGCCCTTGTTTTACATATAAAGAAAGCCAGACTCCAAGAGACTATATAAATTGGCCATGTCAGAAAGGGAAGGAGTAGTGGATTCAAACCCAGATGCCCTTCTGTTTATTGTCTCTGCTCTTTCCATTCTTTAAGTGTGTCTGTGGAGAACAAGAAAGGCATCCTAGAGAAAAGGCATCTAACTCAGTTTTACTACCCAATATTTGCTCAGAGCTTACGAGTTTCTGGGAGCTCAGAGCTTAGCTCACATCATCACAGTTGCCCTTCCAAACAGATGTTATTTCTCCTTTGCAGATGAGAAACAGGCATACATGAGAAGTTAGCATGAATTGGCCAACCCCCTCGAACCAGGAAGAAATACAAAGTATTAAACCCAGGTCTATGGGCTCAGGGTCATTCTGTATTTTTAAATATGAGAGTTGACCCTAGAAAGGAGGATGGAATCTTCTACCTTCACTTTAGCACAGTGACTTTACTGAACAGGAGACTAACCTAGTACCATTTCCTAGAGAGGGGTGGACTTTGCCAGATTCATGTCTGGGTCCACATTTTTGGGGACTTGCATTAAGAACTCCCTCTGTCCCAGTTCTGCTTATCTGCATGTTTAAAATCTTCTTTGAATGAGAACCATGGACAGAATGCTTTGCTTGAGTCTTTGGTAAACTGTGCACATAGTTTATAGCTCTGTGGGCATACAACAAAGCCTAATGATACGGTTTGAAACTTGGGTGGGTGGGTATTGAGTCAGTGGGTACCAAGGCCTCCAAAACTTGACTTTGATAGCATCTACGTTCTGGGTGGGATAGTTCCTGTTATTAAGTCCTTGATGTATGTCAGGCACTGGATAGGCTATACTACCTACCTATATTCTCTCGTTTAATTTTTCTAACAGTCCTGGGGATATCATTATGAGCACCACCTTGACCAGCGTCTGGCACAATAAATATTATTAATGCTGAGCTTTTAATTAAGAGAGAAGAAAATCATAGACCAGAGACATTGAGTTACTAGTCCTAACTTACATATCTAGAACATTTTGGAACTCGGAGCCGAGTTCAATCTCTCTGATTCTAGGAACTGTACTCTTTTCTACCGTGCTTCTGGATTGGAAACCCTTACCAGCTGACACAACAGAACTTGTAGATTGTTTTGTATAACTGCTCTATTTAAGGGAGAGAAAATTTACTATCAGCAAGGTGTTGCTCTAATACTTTAGATATATTAATTTATTTCATCTTTACACTCTATAGATAAGGAATACAAGGTACAGTCTAGTGGTAGAATTGGCATTTGAGCACAGGTAGTCTGTGTTCTCTGCTTCTCAAGGATATACATTCTGGGGACCTGGTTAAGATCCCCGAGGTAGGTACTTAACAGTAGAACTGTCATCATCACCACCACACCACTACCAACACCACTGTTGTTGTGATCATTGTCACTGTTGATGCTGTCATAACAATTATCTTTACTGAGTACCTATCTCTGTTTATCGGCACTACCATATGTAATTCAATTAACTCTCAAGGCAACCATCTATTACCATAGAAGGAAACTGAGACTCAATGATGTTGAAGATCACTGAGTTACATGGACAGTACATGGAGTAGTTGGGATCCCATGTGCTTCGTTTCAACATCCATTCTCAATACTGTTTTTCACTTATCCTTGTTACTGCTCTTAAAATCCAGCAAAGCCTAAAATGTTGGGATTTTTCATGGCTTGTTTTTTATTTTTAACCTGATGATCCCAGAAGGATCATTGTCAAAACACACAGACTGCATTTCAGGGGCCTGAGTTTTTTCCCCTACTCTACTATCTGGTGTAGGAAGTGTTACCTGATGGTTATTATGTCTCTTTCAGTTTTTTGGAAGTGGAATAATATTACTGATCATGGTTCCTATTATGGTGATGATAATAGGAAACATGGGTCCCTCATGATTCTAACCTTCCTCTTAGAGAGTAGGGGACATCTTGTGTGAGAGAGAAGAGACTGTTTCTCAGGTTAAAACCAACTGTCTTGGGTGCTGTGTGATACTAGTTGGTTTGGGTGAGCAATTGATCATCATTCAATGATATTTGGGCTCTTTGTTGGTGACAGTGCAAGAATTCTGTCATTCATAGTTGTTTACTTGCAATTTATATATCAGGCGCACTCTGGATGTCTGGAGACCCAGTAACATCAGATAACCTTTCCATTTATCTAGCAAAGCACATGTAGTTTCTATCTCAAAAGGCATCGAATTAAGCAAGAATGAATACCAAATAAAGCATTCATTTGTATTCATAAGTTTTTAATAAGCAAAAATGATTTTTTTTTCTGAAATGAGCTCTGAGGGATAGGTTTTGAGACTTCTTATTTAATTAACATGCAGAATACAACTTCTTGTTTCAAAATGACCATTTTTTTTGGAAGTTTGAGCTTAGATCTTTAGTGACATTTTTTCTCTAAGCAAATATTTACAGTCAAGTTGGAAACTGACAGAAAGGAGGATTTAAATGAAAATGTTACCAAACTGAACTTTACATCTGAGAGAAACACATGGTGTCACCATGGACAGAGTCCTTAAAACTCAAAATATTTGTCACTTTTTAAGAACTTGAGGAAGCCAAGCTGCTTTCATTTGTTAATGTTAATTCTAAAAGTCATTCTTGCATATGCATTATGGTGGCCCTTTCTATGTACTGGTTTGGTTTTATTATCATCGTGGAATTCCAACCATCTAATTCCTTTTTATCTTCTTAGTTGGACTGCCTGAAGGTTAGTGTCTGTGTTTATTTCCATATCAAAACTTTTACTCATATAGTTCTTCCTGCCTGGAACACCTCCCTCCTCAAGTCTCCCAACCCAATAGTCTCTCTCTCTTTTTTAAAGATTTATTTACTTATGCATACAAGAGCTGGGGTGTAGGCCAGAGGTGGGAGGGGGGTTGAGAGGATTCACCAGAGACAGAGTGGGGAGCAGAACAGGCAGATCAATAGAAGTACACTGCTGAGGGGAACAGTGGGCGAGGCAGGAGAGGACTGCTGCGCCATGTGGGAAGCTCCCTGGCCAGGTATCGAACTCATGCTGCAGTGGCTGCAGTAGCTTCATAGTGCTGAGACTTAACCTGTTGAGCCCCCAACCCAATAGTCTCTTAAAACTGTGGTCAGATACCATGTTCTCCATGAGGTCTTCTTAGTTAGCTCCACTCAGTTGTTGGCCAGCTCTGATGTTTTGTTTTTATCTCTTAATTATTTTTTCAAATCATATAAATGGTTCAACTTAATTGTAAGAGATGCAAAGGTATATACAAATATGAAGAGTTAATAAAAATCACTTGAAATTCTACTTCTTTGTGTTATTGATAATTTGGTGACCATTCTTTCTTTGATCTCTTTAGACATATATAGTAGCATGTATAGAGAAATTCAGTTTTACATACTCTGCCCTATTATGTATGTTGTTTACTTTTTCTAATTTTTTTTACTGTAGTTATTAGTTTATTTACTCTTCCTTACCCAGCAAATTATAGCAACCGATGCCTTCCATGTCTTCTTTAAGCTTCTCTAACCATCACATATGTATCCACACAGATATATAAACATGCACAAGTATTTTTGTCATTGATTTAAAAAATGAGACATACATCCATTCCTTGGTATATTGCTTAAAACACTATGAAAAATTGTCTCCCCCTTCCAGATCACCCTCAGTCAATTAGTAAAGCTGTAAGTCATTGATTTCAATGTCTTCAAAAGTTTTTGTGGTTTGAAGATAGCACAGATTTTTTCACCCATTTCCTTGCTGATGAGCTTGTATGTGAGCCCTCCAAATCCACAAGTTCACTGCATCAGCCAACTGCAGGTGAAAAATACTTGCTATGTAGTTAGGCTGAAGGCTGTGTCTATACTGAAAAAGTATAGACTTACTTTTTTCCCTGAACAATACAGCATAAAAACTACTTATTTAGTATATACCACTGCTTTAGAGATTTCAAATAATCTTGGGATGATTTAAAATATAATGATATGCTAATTTTTACACAAATACCACACCATTTTATATAAGGTATTGAGAACCATGGCTGGGGTATGTAGAGGTGTCCTGCAACCAGTCCTTTATAGATGCCAAGGGACAGTTATAGTTTTGTTTCACTAATTTTTTAAAAAAGATTTATTTATTTATGCATACAAGAGCTGGGGTGTAGGCTAGAGGTGTGGGGTGGTGAGGGGATTCACCAGAGACACAGTGGGGAGCAGAACAGGTGGATCTTCTGAAATACACTGCTGAGGGGAGCAGTGGGCGAGGCAGGAGAGGTCTGCTGTGCCATGTGGGTAGCTCCCTGGTTGGGGATCGAACTCATGGTGCAGTGGCTGCCTATAGCTTCACAGTGCTGAGACTTAACCCCTTGTGCCACTAGGGAGGCCCTATTTCACTAATTTTTATAAACAGTGTTGAAATAAGCATTCTTGCATATTTATCATGAACTGACGATGCTTCAGCTTTCATGGGGAACTTTCCAGAATGACTATTTCTGAGTCCAAGACTATGTGGTTTTTAAAGGTTTAATACATGGTGCCATGTATTTTTCCAAAGAGGATATATAATTTGCATTTCCGTTAGCATGTATGAAGTCACCTTTTCCCTCTATCTTTGCCAGCAGTACATATTATCTTTCTCTTTTACTTTTGCTAACCTCCTAGGTAACAAGTGATATCTCTTTGCTATTTCCTTTGTGTTTTCTTGATGTCTGCCAAGGAGGAGCATAATTCCACATTTCTTGGGCATCTGGATTTGCTTCTCGGTGGACAGCTAATTCATCATCTTGCCCATTTTCCTTTTGAGTGGTTTGTATTTTCCTTATCATTTTGTAAGGTTTCTTTTATATTATAGATAGTGATCTTTTCTCTTTCATCTACATTGCATATGATTTTCCTTCACTAGAGGTTTGATCTAGTGTTGTAATGATCTCTTTATTTGTCTGTGTCCAAACTGGACCATAAGTTGCTAGACAGCAATGACATGTCCGATTTATCTCCACAACATTGCAACTAAGGCAAGTCCTGAAAGACGTAGGTTCAGAATAAATGGTCCTGACACCGTCTATATGTGTGATATCCAAATGTGTTTAATTTAACATTGAATTAGATTTCAGTGTTATATGAAATAATTTACATATGTGGCATCACAGAGACTGAGATGTTTCAAATAAGCAAAGTTTCAAGATGACTAATGTTCTAGAAATATTTATAACTGAATTACATACTTCCCTGCCTTGTAAAATAGAGTATGACTCAGAAGTATCATTGTGAACATCAATTATTGTGTCAGTCTATATACTTAATATTCCTAAGGACTATACAGAGGTGCAGGACTATTTGCCCTTATACACAAGTGACCCCAGACCTGTGGATTATAAATGATCTTATCTCTTTTTTATACTTTTGCAGTCTCTTCTCAAAGTGTCAGATTGCACTATCATGTCTTGTTATTGTCAGTTCATCTCCCTCTAAAAGTAGTTCTCTTTCCTTCTGTCATCTTTATATTGGCTCTGGATGCATATTGCAGGCATCATGCTGCTGGAAATGTGGGTATGACAAGGGTCAACAAATCCCACCCAGACTTGGTCTAGGGGGATTGCTGTGACTAGAGTGCATCGGCTTCCAGTGAAAATATAACTGACTTCTTAGAGGGTTTTTTTGGTTTCTTTGTTAATAACCATATTCTGGAGGAATGAAGTGGCTTGATATGTGAAGTGGGGGCATGCCATCTCAATTAATTAGGAAATAGATCCAACTGCATGTAGCCAAATCCACCAACTAACATGATAGAAATACATGTCTCACACTTGTGAAAATCTGAGAGCACAGTGCCACCCTAAGCTGCCCATCTTGACCTATAATCCATAGGTCTGGAGTCACTTGTGTATAAGGACAAATAGTCCTGTACCTCTGTGTAGTCCTTAAGAATATCGAGTATATAGACCGACAATAATTAGTGTTCATAGTGATACTTCTGAGTCATACTCTTATTTTATAAGGCAAGTATGTAATTCCCTTGTAATTACAGAGGTCCAGCTTGCTGCTCCTCTCTGCCTAGAATATTGTCATCTTCATGATCCCTGCTGGTATGTCCCCACATCTTCATTTAAACAACATGGTTAAAAGAGAGAAAAGAGGTCAGAAGAGGACTTCCCCGTGCGACTAAAAGTTGCACCCGTAATTTTTTTTTTTAACATCCTCATGGACATGACTGAGTCAACTGGCCTCTTGTAGCATACAGGGAGACTGAGAAGTATTGTCTTTACTCTGGGTGGCCATGTATCAGAATTGGGCTGCTATATTAAAAGATGGGAAGGATGAGACTCACTAGGTGTCTGCCACACTTCCACATGTCCTGCTGTCCCCCTAGACATTCCTGCTGTCCCCTTGGCTTTCTTGTAAAATTGCCAGCCCTTGAGTGTAGTTACCCACTTCTTCTCCCTGTTCTCACTGTTGTGGGCAAATGAATTAGATGACAAACATAGCTTTATATGCAGTCTTCCCTTATTTTAGTGGTGGGAAGAATCAAAGAGGAGAATTGAGCTTGCTGATGGCATGAAACTGAGGGACTAGAAACCTTTGGGTATCTTGGCAGTTTTTCTTTAATTCATGTCCCGTCTAGTACTTTATGTCTTTGCTGTGAGATAATTACTGCTATTTCTCACTCATCCCTCATTTTCAATGCTAAGAGGTTCAGGTGTGGAGACAATATGCATTGGAAGCAGGTGTGTTGGGCAACTTGGTGAGTGTCAAGGGGGAAATCAGCCTCCTGCAAGTCTAACAATTGAGCTGGGAGTTTAACCTCTTTTGCAAAGAGGGTCTAGTTTCTATACTCCATGACATCCCATTGCCTTTCTGATTAACGCAGAAGCATCCCTCTCCTTACTCAGACTGACTCTGGATTGGCTTTGTGCCTGCCAAATGGCTCATTCTAACTGGACTCCCTGCATCCAAAGCACAGATGCGATCTCTATTTTATGTGAGGGAGGACTTTGAGGAATAATACTTTTTAAAAAAAGATTTATTTATTTATCCATACAAGAGCTGGGATGTAGACCAGAGGTGTGGAGGGTGGTGAGAGGATTCATCAGAGACAGTGGGGAGCAGACTAGGCAGATTGACTGAAATATACTGCTGAGGGAAGCAGCAGGTGAGACAGGAAGGGAATGCCATGTGGGAAGTTCCCTGACGGGAGGGGGGAGGGATTGGGAGGATCAAACTCTTGCTACAGTGGCTGTGGATAGCTTCATGGTGCTGAGACTTAACCCCTTCCACCACCAGGGAGGCCCTTGAGGAATAATACTTAATCATGCTCTTTCTCTCCTCAGGTTAAAAAATAAATGGGAGATGAACATTGGGCTTAAACAAAGATGAAAACATAGGTCACACAACTATATCAGGCATCCTGAAATTTAATTGGTCTAAGGTGGATATACTGATAAGTCGCTTTCCCTGACAGGAACATTTTTGGTCTCATAGGATTATGTCTTGGGTGAGCAGTGAATGAGGTTCTTCTGAAGTCAAATAGCTCTGAGTAAGAGAAGGAAAGGAGTTGTTCTGTCGTATCAGTTTGGTCCTTATTTGAAGATAACAGGCATTCCAGGAGGGGCCTGGGCAGCCAAGCTAGAGTGTTAGGCCAGTTGCCCAACCACACTAGAGCACTATTACTGTGGGGACCACACAGAGGCCAGGGGCAGACAGGAAAGTCCTTGTTGATCTGCTCCAGAGAGTTACTTTCTACACACATGGAAGATACGGCCCATCTTCCACTGCTGTCTGCCAAGCCTCAGGACACCCTTTCGTGGCTTCTCTCACAGAATATAAGAAACAAGAAAGTGGGGTTGGGATGATACTGAGCGAGCCTGGAGTTTGTCTGCATTAGCTACACAAGGTTGCTGTGTCTTCTGATTTCACCCAAAAGTTAAATATTTATCCCTTTCTGTGGAGAAGAGGGGGTATAAGTGGTGAAATCCTTTTTTCCTTTCTGGGAAGTGGTGTGAAAAAAAGAAACAAGAATTTCTCTCGAACATCCCACACTCACTTACAAACCCTCCAGAGACCACCATGGCCTTCAGGATAAAGCTCAAACCCCTTATTGAGGTAGAAAAGCCCTTCCTTTGTTTGGTTTGTGTTGCAGGGAAAAATCAGGGTGTAGGCTATAGGTGCCAGGGTGAAAGAACTCACCAAAGAGAGATTGGATAGTAGAACAGGCAGCTTTATTGAAATTCCAGGCATGGGAGCAAGGGGCAAGACAGAAGATACTGTCTGAGCAGGAAGAAGGGCCCAAGGCCGCTTTGATACTATTTGGGCACCAGTTAGGGCCAGTTATCTGCTGGGATGTCTGGTTTTGGACTTAGACCTTTGCCACAGAATGTGTCCTGACCATGCTTTTGCATTCCTGGAGCTCTGCTGGTCAAGGTCTAGGTTGCTGGTCTTAAGGCCTGGTTCCCATGGCAACCTTAGATCCTCTTATCTATTCAAGCCTCCCAAACTTGCCTCTGGGCTGGGAGTGGGGGCTTAGTTTTTAATCTCAGACAGTTTGTTTGTTCTTTTGGGGGGAATTTTTTTTTAGCCTCATTCCTCTCCAGTCTTCTTCTCAATCACTATCTGCTCTCAACTCTGGGCACAACCCTTTGTGAACTGCCCAGAAGACCCTCGAACATGCCCACGCACCCCCCATGCACCACGTGTAAGGGCCTGCTGCCCTTCACTCCCCCTCCACCCCCTCAACCCCGCCCCAGGGGTGAAATGCCCTTCTTGTCCTTCTCCTTCTTGTCCTTCTTCATTTGACAGACTTCTGCCTGGCTTGGAGATATTTTTTGTTCCCTTCTGGCCTGGGTTAGGAGTCCCTCCTGGATATGCCCAGAGCACCCAGCCATTCCTTCTGTCACTACACTTAGCAACCTAATGTTGTGACCTTTTGTTTACCTGACTTCTCCTGTTACTGTGAGCTTTGTCTTTTATCTCTGAATTCCAGTAGTTACCACATTACCCGTGTGGCTGTCTATAATATTTCAGTAACATGCACTGCATACTTTGTGTTGTATGTATGTATTACAACACAGTGGTTGCCCAAATGAATAAAATAAGGAATCGAAGAAGGAATGGTGGAGTCCTGGCAAAAGGATGCAGGCTTTGAGGTTGGAATCTGAATTTGCCACCACATAGTAACATGGCATTGAGCAAGTTCAAAGTCATAGAACACTTGTAGGAAGGCTAAATAAAATGATGCAGGAGAAGTGCTTAGCCTGGAACACATGGATCACTCAAGGCAAGTTCGCTCATCTTTTGATTACAAGATAATCTATGTTACTGCAGGTGTTCAGTGAGTAGGCATGAACATTCAACCCTTTTCTAGACCAAAGTGTGAAGTGGTGAGCTATAACCTATCTTACCTCCTGTAAAACCCATCCCAAAACACTTTAAAACCACCAGCAGCAGATTGAGAGGAGGAGTGGAAAAAGACAGAAATTGACAGAAGTCAGGAAAGGTCAGCGAAAGGTATGTGCAGTAGTAGAGATAAAGAGTCCAGGCAAAGCAGTAGTCAATGGGCCTTTATTTAAAAGCTCCCGGGCGAGGTTCACGGGTCTCAAGATGGAGGCCAGTGAAGTTGCGCCCCAGGTTAAGCAAGGGGAACTTATATAGGGCGGTGTTTAGCCCAGGGGGGTCTGTGAGGGATCTTCAGTTATGCCGAAGGAGTTGTTTTTCTGCAAGGAGTTGTTTGTTCTTTCGGTTCCCTTTTATCGGGCTGGGCTATCTGGTGTTCTGGTAAGGGTGGTGAGGGGGTAGGCGCCAGGGTGTCTGGAAGTTGTTTTTCTTTAAGTTGCTTCCTGCTTAGGTGACTGAGAGGCCATCATGGCTTCCCTTCTGCCAACCCAAAATCATTTTCAGAGCAGTTCAGTGACAGTGAGAGAATGCTTCTCGATGTCAGGTCTCAATCGCACTGTCTCCAGGATTTTACTCACAGTTCTTCCTCCTTTATATACTTCTTACTTTGCTTGAGAATTTTTCCCTAAAAAAAAAAAAAAATTGACACAGAGTTGACATTGAAAACAGTGTCAAAAAAAACTTCAGTGAAGGTCAAATATTTTCCAAGGGATTGCCTGGAAGCACACGTCCTGCTGTGTTCTCTGTGTGTGTGCGCGCAGTGTTAAGACAGTAGGTGCTGCAAGCTGATGTTGGAAACCAGCTTGGAATATGGCAAATGTCTTCTTTGTGCCAAATTCCCAGCTCAGCATCTTACAAAGAGTAGATGCAGTTACAGCTGTGTGTGTGTGCAAAATACCTCCGTGTTCTCTCCTTTCCCCCATGGACCCACATTTATTTTGCAACATTCAATTTAGCAAACATTTATTGAACCCCTACTGCATGCAGGGAATTTTACTGATTCTCTCCTTATGTGCTTGTTTCTCCCACCACATTAACATTATTGCTTTATTGGAAATAAAGATTTATGTCGAGAAAGAAATCTGTGAATCACTGTTTTTGAGGGGACAACGTAAACTTTTATTATTATTATTCTTGTTACTATTATTATTATTACTGCTGGTTTCTATGGAAATATTTCTTGTTATTAGGGCCTGTTCGTAATAGAGTGGGAAGGACATTGACCTTGAGGAACCATGAAGACCAAGGAACTTGTTTTTATTTAATGGGTGATCTTGAGGATGTTGTTTAATGTCTCTGGTTTCCATTTTCCAGTGATTGTTAAGATTCTTTCCAGACCTTACATATTGGGATTTGAAGGAGTGTAAAAATTTGGATTTGCTGTCCTAATTTAGAAAGTGTAGACTTGGAATTCAAAGACTTTTGGTTTAAACTGTGGCATTGGCATTTGGCTTGTGGGATGTTGAGTTTAATCTTGTACCTTCCAAGATCTTTCTCTGGAAAGTGAAGATACTGTTGCTCTCCTGTCCTGTTGCATAAATTTATTGTGAAGCTTCAGAGAGATGATGCATGTGAAAATGAATTGTGAATGACAGACTGTTCATAAACATAAACACTATTATTACCATTAAAAATCAGTTTGATTTCCGTAATCTATTCCAACCAAAATGTTTACATTTTGCCTTCTGGGGTTGTTTGAAGGAAACCTCACCTTTGGTTTGGGGCTTTTTCCCCCAAGCAGTCATGAGGTTTCTCAAAGGAGAGGGTACTGTGTTCTTTATGTATCTTTTTGATCGACCCTCATCTGAGCTCAGGTGTGAGCCCACAGCGTTTTGTGTGTTGGCCTGAAAAGAGACCATTGATTCCTTGCTAAATGAGCTGTTACTGTGTGCCCTGTCCTCTCCACACCTGGGGCTGTGTTCATAGAAGTATGCAGCCATGGCTCTCAAGAGCCTTTTTGAGGAGGTTATTAGGAGAAGGAAGAAAACATTTTCCCTGTGGGTTGTGCCCTCTGCCCTTGGCCTTGGCTCATTAGTCAGAGTAGGTATGTGACCTTGGGGTGGGAGGGCAAATCTGCAGCCTTTGGCTCCCTCAGGCGCTGCTGGGGAGCAAGGGGATGCCCAGGCCTGCTGACAGCCTCTCTGGCTTTTCTGTTGCCCCTGCACCACAGGTGCTAATGAGCTCTAATTGCCTGGCATGTTGCTACTTGGCATCTGCTGCACTGGGGCAGCTAATGTAAGCTTGACTCCAGGGGCACCCTCCCCTTATTTTGGCCCCAGGCCTGACCTAATCCTAACCAACAGCTAGAGGCCTCTTTCTATGGGCTCTGTCCTTCTGGATGGTCAGGCCTGAGAGCCCAGTGGTAGCTTCTACCCAGCCTGGTCTGCCCTGTAAGGACCAAGCTCCCCACTTAGCCTTTTATTTGGGTGTCTGGTGGATTTGGGGATTTAGTTCAGTTCCCTGGGGATGACGCTGTTATGTCTCTGTGTTGCATTGGTCACCTCATTCCTGGGTCTCCGATGACATCCTGTTGATACAGGCTGAGTCCATCATGCAGGAGAGAATCCCAGGGAGATGATTTTGTCCCCACCGCTTGCTCGCTCCATCTCTCCATCTGTCCGCTCCCTACGTGCTCTCCACATGAGATGAGCGGAGGCAATCTCACCCCCAGGTCGAGACTGCACGGTTCTCATGCCAAAGGAGAATCCATGTCTCTCTTCTGCCCTGGAGGAAATTTGCTTCCCCATCTTTTTATCCACATAACCCAGGGGATCAGAAAAATCATGATATTAACAAGCGGGGGCTTTAAATGGGACACTTCCACCATCAAGCATGCAGAGTACAAATCCTGATTCTACAACTTACTTAGTAGCTGACCTTCATCAGTGATTTAATGTCTCGAATTACAGTTCCCATTGCTATAAAATGGGGATGATAATCACTGAATCTACCTCACAGTGTGCGCGCAGGTATTAAATGAGATAAAACATTTGGCTCAGAATAATTTCTTAAATGTTAATAATTATCATTTTTATTTAGCTACTTTACACAGATGAGGATACTAAGGGTCAGGGTGAGAGAGGGGGACATTGACTTGTCCAGTATGAGACAGTTAATTATACACAGAGGCAGATAATCTAATCTTCACTGTCCTCTTCTGTGATCCACATCTGAGGATCAATTCTGTCCTAGAGTTTTTCTTCAACCAGTTAATCCTGTCTTTCTGTTTCCTTTTGTCCATTTCACCAGGTGTTACATCTACAAATTCTATGAATCCCGTAAATACAGGGCAGGGTGAAGGCCACAGGCTCTGGAGTAGGTCATTGAGCTCTGAAGGGGAGGCCTCTGTGTCTCCCTCCCCCAGTGGTGTCTGGCAGTTCCCAAACCTGCGGGTGTCACTTTCTCTGCGTCAAGCCTTCAATGACTCCCCATTGCTTTAGAATAAAGCCCCTGCCCTTCCCATGGTCAACTGTCCATGATATGGTTTGGGCAGCCTACCAGGGAATCACTTGCAGGTCCCTGTGTGCCACGTGCTTATTCCCCTCTAAACCTTTGCATGTTCTGCGACTCCGTTTAATGAACGAATGATGCTGAGTGACTTGCAGCTCTTCCAGAGCTGTAGAACTGTGATTCTAGCATCCCCTGGGGAATAGACAGGGGACCCAGGAGGAGGAAGACCTGACCCTCCACAGCTGTCTGCCCTTACCCTGGCCACCCTTGTCCTTTGCCTGATGGCTGAGCACACTGCACGCTGCCTCTGATCTTCCCACAGGTTTGAATTCATTGCTTCCCTACCCGCTGGACAGGCCTTTCTGCCACAGGACTGTTTTCAGTGTGAAATTTCATTTTGGTCAGGCTGACTCTGCTCTGCCTCTGAGCACCCTGCCTTTCCCCCATCATGTCACCTGTCACAAGATATGGCATCCTGTTTGCTTGTCTGGGCGCACCAGGAGGCATGGACCCTCTCTGTTTTGCTCTCCATTGTAGCTCCAGTGTTTGGCAGGGGGGAGCCAATAAATACTTGATAAAGGAGTGAAAGAGTGAATGGATCCAGGGCTGGAACTGTGGCAGAGAGGCAGACAGACGTGAGTCCCAGGGGAACATGTGATCTCAAGTCCTGGCACATCTGATGTCTCTAGCTTAGCTGATGATAAACATCAGACCTAGCCTTTATTTTTCTCATTATGTTTAAAACCCACCAGTTGCCCAATAGTATAATTTTCTAAGTGGTTTCATTTCAACTCCGCTAATTGAAGAGAACCAAGCTCTTTTTGAAGGCTTACTTTGTGTGTGGCTGTCACTGGTGAGAGTCGAGACTGGTTGTCAATCACTGACAATAGCTTGCCGTTTTGGAATAATTTAAGTTTAGGTCTTTCTTTCACTCAGGCATTCATACTCTGTTGTATGTTTTCATACTGAGCTGAGAACAGTCTGGGGTGAGAAACTGTCATGTTTTCTAGGAGCTGAAATGGAGATTTCTTTTGAGATTTCAAATTCCTCTGGTCTGTGGCTCAGAGTAACTTGGGGGGAAGATCACATGTTTGGGAGTCAGACCTCTTGGACCCCAGGTTTGAATTCATTGCTTCCCTACCCACTCTGCAGGCTGGATAACCTTGACATAATTTACTCAGTTTCTTAACTTGTTTCCTTATACAATTAAAGGAAATGTAAATATTTTGCACTGGCAAGTATCATGAGAGTTCATGAGATAATGAGTAGACCTGGATTTGAGCAGGTAGTTTGCAAGCGGCAGATCTTGCTGCCATCCCTTAGGCTGCATGAAGGTTTCACTGGTATCTCTCTGCAGGCAGGGACCCAAAGGGGGCTCCATATGGTCAGTGGGCAAGAGATTAGACAGACCTGTGTCTACATCCCAGCTCTGCTACTTCTTCGAGTACCAGCTGGGACAGTAAATAAAGCATATCTAGAATGCATCTAGAATTCTGTTAGATGACTGGGGATAATGCTACCTACTCATCAAGTTCCTATGGAGGTGGGCACAATCTTCCACTCTCCTTTCTACATCCCAGTATACATATTTTATGTTATTGAGCATCTACTGTCTGCTACATACAGTTCTATCCATTGGGATATAGTATTGAAGAAGACAAGCCTGCTATGATAGGGCTTGCATCCTAGTGAGAGATGGATAATAAACAAAATGACAATATATTGTCATAGGAATTCATAAACGACAAGAGAAATAACAGAGGACACGGAGTCTGCTACTTATGAATGGTCAGTGAGCTGCTCTGAGAAGGTGACATTGAACAGAGACTTTACTCTTGCTGTTCCTTCCACCTACAAGGTCACCCCGCTCACATTTCGCTCTCCTATCTGCCGGATCTTTGAGGTAGAATTAACCTCTCCCCAATTTAGGCTTTCGCAATACCCTCTACTCAGTGAGTCATTACTTGTCACATTTAACATGTGTCTCCTCCATTAGGCATGAGTTCTTCAGGGTCATGGGTTCTTACTTTCAGCCTTAGCACCAGGCACAGTGCTGGGCACAGATGAGTCCATTAATGGTGTGGAGCAGAAATGATGGATGTGATGGGCTGACTCAGGTCCCAGCTCACCCTGACCACATTCGGGACTAGTCCGTAGGTAGCCTCAGCTTGTCCTGAGGAAGACTCAGCTCTGAGACATGTACTTCACCCAGAGTGGGGTGTTCTTTCCCATACTTCTGCTGAAGTGTGACAGTTGCTAGCTCTTTTTGGCCTGGGTGACTCCATCCAAGTTCATCACTGAGATGTATTAGGCACTGTCTCTTCACACGTTTCAATTGCTTTTGTCCATTAGAAGCACTAATGTGACTTAGAGAAAGTTAATTTTTGTGCAACTCTCAGGATATTTTGCTGTTAGTATTAGAACAACTTAATATGCTATTTCTTCTCTTTTATTTTGGTTATAAAATTTTACATGACATCTGCCCCCTTAACAATTTTTTATATGTACAGTGTTTATGCATACAATTTTTATATAGACAATGCAGTATTGTTAGCAACAGGTGCAGTGTTGTACAGCAGATCGCAAGAACTCAGGGTATTTCTCAGATAGGGAAGTCATCAGGTGGTATAAAGTCAACTCAGTTTCAAATCTGTAGTTCAAAAGTCATCTTGATCAGTATTATAATCATTACGTAATGCAGTCGGTTCCTTAGCCCATAATTTGCACCCCCCTGCAGCCTTTCTCTCCTCACATTCTCAGTTGCCTAACCTACCAACTTGTTTCTCACCTACTTCATTTGGCCAGTCCCACTCTGGGCTCCCTCTGCCCTCCCTTCCATGTGGCAGAGTAGAATGTGCTGAGGTCAAGGTCTAGTACTGCCATTTGCCATGTGTAAGGTCGTGGCACAATTTATTTCCTTTTGCTGAACTTCAAATTCTTTATCTTTGAAATAGTCATCCTCTGCATTGCCAGTGATACATAATGTTTGGGTAATAATATTCTAAGTTAGAATTTTCTAAGGCAATATATGAGCTCTGAAGTATAGCTGAGAGAACTAGTTGTTTCTAGCTCCTTCAGTTAATGGCTAGGTGACCTCAACCAATTCACTCACTGTCTCTGGTTATATGGACCTTTCATATAGACAATGGCGATAATGACAATGGTAACTAACACCATGTGCCAGGCACTTTTGTGTGTACGTTACATTTATGAACATATTTATTCCTCACAACAATCTGAAGGCATTGGCACTATAATCATCACCACTGGAAATATAGGCACAGAGAGGTTCAGCAACTTGCTCAAGGTCACACAGTTAAGAAGAGCCAGAGATAGGATTCAACCCCAGTCTGTTTGGCTCCAGAGCCTGCAGTCTTCACCATCATGTCACACTGCTGATCATGATGCTGATATTCTGCTTTGCAGAGCTCTTGTGAAATTCAGAGAATGAACAGAGAACGTTTTTGATATTATGGTTGTCCAATCAATATTAGTATTACTGTGTTACATTTCCTTAGAGCTTAGCACAGCCTAAGTTTAATAAACACTTATTTTGTTGTTGCAGTTGCCCATATGTCTGCCTCTGATTTTTCTGGCCACATGTCTGAGGCTTTTCAGGACCAGGAATTTATCTGGAGCTGTTGTCTTCCCTCTTATATGGGATGTCATGAGTAATATGCCACGACTTTCTTGGGAATCCTAAGGAGGGTGTCACTTTGTCCTTTGTGTCGGTTCTTTGTTAGTGGTCAAGCCTTCGGAGGGGGCTGATGTTAAATAAGGAAGGGGATTTTTTGTAGAGGTGGGTCCATTTTGAGCACAAGGAAGGCAGGGTCAGGTCTGCAATTTTCTCCAGCTCCAGGAACAAATACTCTGGCAGCCCCTCTAAGCCTGAGAGTCTCGAGAGATGTGGGGATTGGTGGTGACCTCCAGCCTACTGGCGATTACACACAAAGCTGAGAGCAATTTTTAAAGTCTCCTCGCCATTTTGCTCTCTTTTTAAAAATTAAATGCCCAACACTGAGATGTTTTATTCCTGGACCAGCTGGGTTTTTAAAGGATGGCTTGGAAGAAAGAATGCCTCATGGCTTCCTGACCTCTGGACTTTCCAAGGGTGGGAAAGGCTAGGAAGGGAGAGTGACCTCATTCTTTTGTCAACCTAATGAAAAAGAAATGAAGGCATCAGTCTCAATGACTGATTCCACAGTGAGGGAGCCAGGATAAAGGAGGTGTGGGGAGATCCAAGATTCATTGAGACTGAGAGATTTGCAGTCTTCTTGGCACAATAAGATGAGCACTGGATGGGAAGGAGAGAGTGGGGGAGGATGGGAGTGTGGTACCTGGGTTCTAATCTCAAGTCTGCCACTGACTATGTTTGTTGTCCGTGTGTTTTGGACCCTTTTGAAGGTGTTATGGGCCATATTTAGTATGGTAGCATGGTTAAAAGGAAGCCTTGGCGTGACTCCTAGTTGTACCACTTACACTGGGTAATTTGGGTAAGTTTCTTCTCTCTTGGAGTCTGTTTTCACATCTATAAAATGGAGGTCTGGGGGCCATGCCTTTGTTCACCCTGGGTTTAGAATGCCCAGACCACTTTTTACTCTGATCTTTGTATCTTTGCCTGGCTACACCACATTCTTCAGCCTTAACTTCCCTTCAGATGGAAAGTCTTCATTGAAGCTCCAGGCCGATTGAGATCTCTCGCCCTCCCTGTGCTTCCATTTGTCACTATATTTACCCCTCTCACTGAGGACCTTGGGAGCTGAGTCTGACTCTTTTTCAAGACCCCAGATCCTCACACAAGGCCTGGTTCCTACATGCAGTCTCCAAATGCTTGCTATGGAAGGAATGAATTTCTTCCCAGCTCTGAAAGTCCGTGTTTCTCAGTTTATTTGCCTCTATGGGTATCTGATTTCCAATATAGACTCAAAATGTGCTGTTTTCTTCTTGGTTTTGTTTTATTCCTTTCACAAAAAGGAAATAATTACCATTCTTTACATTGCTATAGAAATGTGCACTTGACAAAACATTTTCCACATTTCCTACCTAGTACCCTACTACCCAATAGCTTATCAACACTTGAGCTTCAAAATAATTCAAGGCCACTGTTGGACTTCATCCAAATAGATTTAATTTTTGAGCTACTGGAACCATTTCCAGGTAACATATCATTGCCTCGAACTGACCATATGGACAGGCCCACCAACCTGTCCCCGGCCCAGATGGTCTTTTCACTAAGCTCTCAGCTATCACTCACTCCTAGGTAATGAACCAAGTGAGACTATAGTGCACCCTGATCTCAGGAGTCCCCTTTCTTAGTTTAGAGGCAATAATGTCTGCCTCAGGTGTCACAGAGGAGCCTGTTATTGACAGAGTTGTCAGCAGGGAGGGAAAAAAGAATGCAACTTTGTCTAACAGAAATAAATCCCAGAGAATGTTCTGCCAAATCACCCAAGCATTCATGCAGTTGCTTTTACATGCAGAAGAGGGGGAGGGAAGTAGAAGGAAGGAGGGAGAACTGGAAAGAGAAAGAGCAGACATGCCTTGTGGATAAATCACAGCTCTTCATTCCAAGCCCTGCTTTTCCCATCCTTCCTAGAGGCCCTTATGAGATGTGTGTGGTATCTTCTTCCATGATTTGTTTTCTCTCTGTCACTTTTTTCCATTGTTGCTTTGGGTCCTGATGGGCTACCTGCCAAAGTAAACCAAGAGCCCTCAGTGCACTGTGGGGGTGGACCTTGAAGAAAGTGTGGGACACAAAGCTTTAACCCTAGTGAGTAGGCCTCTTTCAAGTATGCACCATTTTACCAGGGTTCCCCTTTACTACCCGAATCCATTTCTAGACCTCACTTAAAATAATAGCATATAATTTTGCACATACTTTCCCCATGCCTGCAACACCTTGTCACCATATTTCCTCCAGTCTTTTAAGGCCCACCTGGAGTTTTGCTCCCTCTATAGAGCCTCCTAGACCAATCCAGCATTGGGAAACCTCTACCTTCCCTGATTTTGGATAGCTTTGTGGTTAGAATCCTATAGATGAGCATTTGGCTCTTCTTTGCCCCTTTCTCCTGTGTTTGTCAGATTACTTTCTTTTGGACATCCCAAAGTTGCTGCAGGAAGAATTTTCCCCAGATGTTGGAAAAGGTTTCTGCTTTTAGCAGTCTCTGAAGTCTTGGACAGTCAAATCTCTTTGCCATAAATATTTGCCATAAATATTTGGCAAACCCTCTAAAAGTGGGTTCATAGTGTCTACCTTATGGAGTACTTGTAAGATTAAATGAGTCAGTGTAACTACTACTGAGGGCTGTGTCTGGCACTTAGTAGCAATCGATAAATATTGTCAATAAATATTGGGTTCTCTAGAAGACATTGGTGGGGTATTGTGGATACTGTGCCAGGATGCCATGAGGGCCTGTGGGGTCAGATTGCCTCAATTCGAATCCCAAATCCACTACCTTGTGTATAGAGCAAGTAACTTCACCTCTCTAAACCTCTGACTCTTCATCTGTAAAATAAAGGTGATGGAACATGCCTCAGAAGGAGGACACAAAACCACCCAGAGAAGGCATTTGGCAAAGTGCCTTCCATTCACAATAGATGTCCACTTTTTTTGGATGATGTTTTCATTTGTATTAGCAGTTCTGTTGCATTCCAGCTGATCCGGTGAGGGGGTATGGCCTACTCTGTAGATTCTGAAGCTCACATCCCACCTTTTATGAATTAAAGTAGCTAGAAGAACCCAAGATTTGAGCCTGGCCATTGTGCCTTACTCAGATTCACTGAGAAAGCGAAACTCCCTTATCCTCCTTTGTGTCATCTGTGAAATTAATAATAGCATCTTCCTATATAGTGGTAAAAAGAAAAAGAAAACAACTAGGGCCATTGTATGTGAAAGCACTGTTTGAATAGAAAAAGGTGCTACCCAGAAATGATATTAATAGTATTAGTTATTGGTAATTAATAAAATTAACAACTATTAATAATAATCTGTTATAACTCATATTATCACGAGCCAAGCAATACTATCACAGCATTTTTTTTTAAAGATTTATTTATTTATGCATACAGGCTGGGGTACAGGCCAGAGGCGTGGGGCAGTGAGAGGATTCACCAGAGACAGAGTGGGGAGCAGAACAGGCAGATCAACGGAAGTACACTGCCATGCGGGAATCTCCCCGGCCGGGTGTCCAACTCACGTCGCTGCTGCCGACAGCTCCACAGCACAGTGCCCAACCTCTGCGCCACCAGGGAGGCCCATATCACAGCATTTCTTATGAGCGATACTGGATGGGTTCTGAGGAAGTCCCCTTTGTTTTTTAACTGAATAATTGTGGTCAGTGGAAATCCATGAGTTCCACGATGGCCAGAACCAGGCACAGGCCAAGTCAGGGCAACCCTGAAGTGTTTCAGACTCAAAGCAGTCAAGAGCAGGTGAGCAGTTGGAAGGCCTGGCCAAATTCTGGCTCTGCCTCCTGCATGAATTCAGCCAACCCTCTTTATCTCTCTCAGCCTCAGTGTTATTATCTGCTAAATGGGGATTAACTATCCATGTCTTGCCTACTTACTGAAGTGCCAGTGAGCATGAAGAAGATGACTGATGTTACACTATACACACAGCATGTGCTCTGAGGTTGCCTCATTTCCCATTGGTCTAGGAGGCTTGAGAGAGGAATGACTTCTGTATTTTCTCAGTGCTTATGACAATGCTTATGATGTTCCATTTAGCAGATGCTCAATAACTGTTACTGTTAACCTTATTAATCAGCTTCATTGCTTTTACCTTCTAAACTCTTTGCCAAAAAAGTACAGCTTCTCTAATAAGGTTGCCTTTAAGCTATACCAATCGATGCTGCTATGACTTATTTCTGCTACTACTAATACTCCTACTGCTAATCCTCCTTCACTGACTGTTCCTAGTATTACAGCTGGAGTTGCTGCTAATTGTTTCTGCTTAATAAACACCTCCTGTATTGTTAGCCCTTGTGCTAGGCACTTAATATAAAGTCTCTTTCGCAGATGGGGCATGCTATGAGGTAGGGGTGGGAACTTGCTCAAGGGCACACATCTTACAGAAGAAAGAGTGAGGAGTTGGTCCTCATTTGTCTACTGCAAATTCTACACCTGTCCTCCCATACCCCATTGCCACTGGGAAGCCAACAAGCAGCCCAATTGTCCTGTAATAGCCTACAGTTGAGTGAGGCAGTGATTTTTCCTGCGAGTGGATTAGAAGTAATTCCCACTTTGAGAACGCAGGGGGTGGGAAGAGCAGACAGGCCAAGGTAAAAAAGCCAGAGAAGCAATTCTTCTTTCAAAGAAAAAAAAATATGTATTTGGATTCTTTTTTACACATCCAACCCAGCAGAAAATTGGTTTGTGGAAGATGTAGGTCGTGGCTCTGGCCCCGGCATGGGGATGCCTCATATTGTACACTATATTACTGGAGTAATATCGTGCACTTTATTAGCACCAGCAGGATTTGGGATTCCCAAGGGGACTGTTCTTTGCTGTCAGATGTATAAGGCCATTTAATCTCCTTTATCAGATCTGGTTCTGCCTCCCCTACCTCTACCTCCCCTTGCAGACCAATAAAATGAATTTCTTCAGATTCATTGGTCTGAGAACCAGCTTTTAAATACTCTCCATCTTCCCCACCCCCTGCATCTAATAAGCTAGTAAACCAAGGAGGTGTCAATGCCTTGAAATCAGCTTTGTGCAATTGGGTTGCAATTTTCTCAGGAAATTTGTAATTGGAACTTCATCTTGCTTAGGCAGAAACTGGAGGAAGAATTTGCTAATTATTCCTAACCAGCTCTGCTCTCACCCAGGGACTGTGATCTTTGGGGACAAGGTTGGTGTTCTTTCATTAGAAACCCAATTACATTTATGGATGTAGCTGGAAAAAATAAATAGAGTCGCTTGAGGAAAGAATATTTTCTCTGGACGGAAGCTGAGTGTATACATGGCCTGTTTATGGATCATTTTTGATAGAACCAAATATGTTGAGTGTTCAAAGAGATTTGTATACAAAATCTAGTTCTGGGCTTATTCTCTGTGCTCCATGATCGTTGTGCATACATGTATCAGTTGAAACTCTTGGGTTAGTCCTAGAGCCCTTGGGTTTAAGACCTGATCCCACATTTGGGAGACCACAGTCTCATGGATAGAAGACATGTCTGAACACATAGCTACCAACAGGATGTGACAAGGGCCATGGGATCAGAAAGCAGGATCGATTGGTCACGTGATTCAGAGCAGGAATTCAGGAGGAGACCTAACCTTAGCTGTGAAATGGGATAATAGCACCCAGTTTGAATTATTGTTTGCGAAATAAGCTATACCCTGTGTGTAAAGTTCTTAGCCTTAGCTCTGCTGCATGGCAATTGGCATTACAAAAAAAGAATAATAATACTAATGGTCTTATTATTTGTATGACAGAAGAGTGGATAAAGATCTGGGAGCATTTGACTCAAATTCCTTCTGGCTGCAGGAACTTTGATAAGTCACTTCACTCCTCTGAGCCTCAGACTTCTTTGCAATTGGTTGGGGATACGGTTGGGAGGACCAAATGAAATAGTTAAACAGGAAGGGGCTTTGCAAATTGTAAGGAGTTGGACCTCTAGAAGAAATTAGTTTTCCTATCATTATCATTATAAAAGCTATAGAGCAATGCATAGAGCATATGAGAAAGTCAGCTCTGCAGACAGCAGGATGGCTGGAACCCAGGAGGTACATTGTAAATGGAACAAACCCCAGGGTTGGTGTAATGAGTGTCTATCTGCAGGATGTAATGTTAAGCAGGATTCTTAACTTTGGTGGGAGAGAATGGGAGAAACAGACAATAATCACCTGGGAAACTTACAAAATATGTATGTACACAAGCATCCCTCCTTATCCTACCTGTTTGCCCAAGGTATATCAGAATCTTCAGTGGGCAATGCTGATAATTGCTTATCAAAAGCTGATACTATCCTTATTTTCATAAAATTGAGTTCCGCAGTTGCAAAGAGCATTGGAAAGCCCGCTTGAGGTTAAACCCTCTTGTCATTGTCATTTTAGCCCATTAGCCTATCCCTATACATAAAGTGTTGTTCCAAAGAAATAAACACCTAGTTACCATACTTGGCTTCTTCATTTCTGTGGCTCTACCACTATATCCAGCCAGTATCCAGCCATCTGAGCAGTTTTAAAACTGGGAACATTGGGAGTTTAGATTATAGGGCTTTGGAATCTATAGGACTAATGGAACAGGGACATTTTCACGATCAAAACAGATTTGGGAGAGTGCTGTTGAAAATGAAGTTTCCTAAGACTGGTTGTGCAGTAATCGTGGGCAGTCCTCACCATCCCGGGCACAGCCCAGTGCTGATGATGCCAAGTGGTACTTGCATAGCCCTCCAAGGGCACAAAGCACTTGCCCACACTCTTGGCCAGTGACCCTCAGACAACTCTGGAGGTCGCCAGAGCAAGCATCATTGCTCCATTTCACAGGTAAAGTGAGGCATTACAGAGGGGTCAAGGGACTTGCCTGTGGTCACAGAGAGTCAGGGCTGCAGCTGGCCTCACCTGGTGGGGCCCCTGTCCCCCACTCTGGACATGTCTCTTGTCCTGGAGGCTGTGTCAGTGGAAGAAAATGTGACAGGTCTTGCTGGCATGCACCAGTGACTGCTGTTTTAGACAGGACATGCTCAGGAGCTGGTGTCATTTTTCAAGTTGGTACCAAGAAACTGTTTAAAATTCCTTTCCTTTCAGTGTAGCAGCTTGAATCTTTCCCCCTTTGTTTAGGGTCAGGCATTTGTATGGACCCCATGAGCACAAGTGGGGGAATCATTTCTAGCAATATATATGTGACCCCAGCACACCCATGGGAAAGCAGCACACACATTAAATTCTGGTTCATATTTTCTCAGCCTGTAATTCAGTAGGGACTTGAAAATAAAGAGAAATATATGTTGTATGTGCATGTGTGTGTATATATTTGTTTGTGTGTTTTTTTACAGAAGATTTCGCTAATATTAGTATGTAAGAGAAAAGCACAGAATGTTTCAGGGTTAAAAAAAAAGGAAAAAAATATCAATTGTATCAATAGTAATTGTATATCCCCCCAGGCTGGCCAACAATTGCAGTGATAATTGCACTGATAAGGCCCTGTAACTACACTTGGGTTTACAAAATATATTCACAGCAGCAGTCAATGTATGTATGTATTTGTAGGTAGGGAACCCATTCTGAGGACTTACCTTCTGCAAGGCTTACTGGTCTTGCTTTACTGAATTTATTTATATCGTGCTTTATTGAATTCTCCCAGAATATCTATGACAAAGTGATTGTCATCTACATTTTAAGTTGAGAGAAAAAATAACAACAATAATAAAACAACAACAAAACTAGCAGGCAACCATAAATCAGAAACATTCTGTGAGGGGCGGGATTCAAAAGGGATCAAAGCAAGGGAGAGAAGAGTAAAAGGGACTATGGTGATGGTTCACGGGTGAATTGGTGGTGGGAATTTTATGGAAAATACACATGATGTTAAAGATATAAATAACAAATACATATTAAAAAAATAAATTGAGGAAATGGGTTTGGAGGCAAAGTGACTTACCCCAAAATTCAGGGTTGGGAAAGGCCAAAGTTCTACAATAGAGAGACTCTGAGGCTCCAAAGCCAGTGCTCTGTAATTACTATGTAGCTGACTCTGGAATTATACAGCTGTGGGTTATTTTTTAATTAAAAACAATTTTTACTGTGCTAAAAAGTTTTTCCTCCACGTTCTCTCTCCCTCCTCCTCTCCTTCTCTCCTTTCCTCCCCCTCCTCCCCTCTCTCTGCCCCTCCTCCCTTCTCTGTCTCTGATGTAACAAGTGGTCTTTTCTTTCTGGAGTGACAGCCTCTGATAACTAAAAGAAAATTTAAAGATCATCTCTTTTAAACCAGTGTTTGGCAACCATGGTTCACATTAGAATTGCCTGGGTTAAAAAATATTCCTGCCTGGATCCCATCCCAGAGCAATTATATCAGTCTCTGGAGTCATCAGAAAAATTTTAAAACTCTCCAGTTGATTTTAATGTACAGCCAAGATGGAGAAGCACTTGCTTATAATAGATACACCGACAATTCTGTCTACTGTATTCCTGCAAGATTTTCACCCATCCTATGCTCACAGCCACCCCCCACCACCGCACCCCAAATCAAAAACTTAGTCTTAAGAGGCAATTGATTTCATTTTTGAGCTGCTGTATTTAGGGAACACACAACCAGAAGAAATAAACCAGAATCCTGCTGTGGGTTAGACAGTGCCACTTCTTTATCTCTGCTTTTCTAGATGAAGAAGCTGAAACTCATTTATGCCTTCTTTAAATGAATATCCCCTGCATTTGTACCTGCCCAGTGGAAAGCCTGTTCCAAACACTGGACATGCACAGATGAGCAAGGCAGGCATGGCCTGGCCCTCTGGGAACCTCTTCAGCTGGGAAGATGGTAACTACAAACGAGATTGCACAGCTCATTTCTCCAGGTACAACGAGAGTTTGCAAAAGACAGCCTGGTGTGGGTGAGGGTGAACGCGGAAGGCTTCCTAAGTGGAGCTCCTCAAAGCCGAGCCCTAAAACACAAGTAGGAATTGACAGAGAAGGGGTCGGAGCCCATGGGGGATGAGGTAACTGTGCAGAAGACCATAAGGAAGGAAAGTGGTGCTTTTGAGGGATTAGAAGGTGGCCAATGTGTCACCAGTTCTGGGAGAGGGACCTCAGAGGTTGGCAATAGTGGAGAGTGGGCAGGTGCATTCTGGTTGCTCATTTAAGCCAGGAGAAACCTTTAAAGGATGTTAACCAGGGGAGAGAAATAGCCAGAAGTATGTATGTCAATGAAAATTCCCTGCTAGGAGGCAATGTGAGTGGGTCTTCTTAGATTACACTGAAACTTTCTGCCTTTCCACATGTAAGAGCATTTTTTTCCTTCCTTCCTTCCTTCCTTCCTTCCTTCCTTCCTTCCTTCCTTCCTT
>PVIJ01017497.1:0-29210 GCA_004024925.1 Scalopus aquaticus | reverse complement strand
GTCCAAAAATAGATGATTGGATCCAGAAGATGTGGTACATATACACAATGGAGTACTATTCAGCATGGAAAGAAGATAAACACATGCAATTTGCCTCAACATGGATGGAATTAGAGGGAATCATACTCAGTGAAATAAGCCAGAAAGAAAAAGAAAAATATCGAATGGTTTCACTTATAACAGGACTATAGGGAGGCCGGGTGGGAGAGAGACATTCAGAAGTAGGGGAGGGGGAGGGGAGGATAAGGGCACAAAATGGAAGAGAGGAGAATACAGGGGACCATGGAGATGGATCACAGGTGAATTGGTGGTGGGCTGCCCAGGGGAATACAAAATGTAAAAGACATAAATAACAATTAAAAAAATGGAAAAAAAATAAAAAAAAAAGATTAAATAAAATACTGCCAAGGTTTTAAGTTAAATAAGATGTATAACTATATTAGGAATGTTTTCACCTGCATATAATAGAAGACCTTCTGGGAAGAGCTAGAATTTAAAAAAAGAATAAAAGTTGGTTGTATTTTTCTCACATCAAAAGACCTGGATGTAGGCACCTGCTGATGTTGGCTTAGTAGACTGTGTTTAGGTTGGCATTTCAAAATCCTCTTGAAATTTCCCTTTGCTTGTTGCTTCCATCACAAATGGTGGCTTTGACACCAGACTTTAGCTCCACATTTATGAAATAAAAAATGGAGATGGGACGATACCAGACAGATGAATTCCTTTTTCAGAGGGAAGTGGAACTTATTCCTAAACTTTCAGATTTCCACCTACTACATACTGACCAGAACTACAATGTGTGGCTATCTGTAGTTTAAGGGAGACTGGAAAGTAAGTAGTAATATAGGCATACTGCTTCTCAATTGAGTTGAAGTTTTGTCAACAAGGAATAGAGAACAGATAAGTAGGCAGTCACCAGTATCCGTCATAGTATTATATTTATTGACTCTTCCATGCGTCAAAATTTGCATTGAAAGTTTTATGTAAATTAGTTCATTTACTCCTCATATTTACATAATGAGGTATTTAATTTTAGTAATAAGTGTTACAGTTGTCATTGTTTTTAATGGACAAGTCAATAGTGCACAGAAAGACAGTAATTTGGGCACCAACACTCAGATACTAGATAGAGAAGGTGTGTGCCAAATGCAGACAGTGTGATTCCTGGGCACGGTAGAATATTTATAGGCCTCTTAAAAATATGCTCAGAACTATGAACCAGTATTGTGGTTGGCATTCAGTGTGTGAGGCTACAAACTTTCCTCAGAGTTTGACCACTATCTCACAACTCCAGCACTTCACTTCTTACAATTAAACACTATACCATCTCACACATCCCCCCTTCCATCAATGCCCACTTCCTAGACTGTGTTTCTGGAGTTAAGAAATCACAACTTTAAGTCCACCTCTCCATCAATGCCTGGTTTTCCAAATACTAAAATATAGTGCTGCTAATCAAGTAAATATGAAGTGTTTTTTTTTTTGTTTGTTTTGTTTTTTTAATTCAAAAGACCTGAAGTCCAGCTTTCCTAGGCATAGGATCTGTCCTCGGCAGCCTAAAGTGGTGGTACTAGAGGAAGAAGGAACTACAGGCTGAGGATTCATGCCTGGGGAAAAACTTCACAATAGCTACCTCAGCTAACATAACTTCTTCAGTTCCTCTCTTTCTACTCCCCTTTTGCTTCTCTCATTGAGATTTGAGGGTCTAGAATAAGAACAATTCTGTATTTACTGTTAGGAACAGAATAATAAAATACGTGTCATTAATGTTTTGTTCTATATGAGGTCTTCTATGAAACTAGTAACATAGCTTCATTAAACAACAATATGGTATACTATATCACACAATAACAACAACAACTAAAAAAAAAAAAAAACAAGCATATACCTAGTTTGAATACTGATTCAGCAGTAGGTCCATGTCAAATATTTAAAAAAAATAAAAGATACATTGTTATGCCTCTGTTTTTCAGTATACTTTTTGCATTGGATAATTAGAGTTCAGTCATCATCACATAGTTGATGCTATTTATTGGCCGAAAATTAATTTATTTAACCATATTTCTGCAGAGGTTCACCCAGGATTTCCCATTCACATTGGAAACTTATGATCAAGCAGTTAGTATCACTCTTAGTGAGTGACCTTGTACTGACGACCAGTCCAGACAACTCCTTGAGTGAGGCTACTCCAGGCAGAATCCTGCTCTAAACAGTAACTCAACAATCAAACCTGAGCATTTTCAGGGAATAAGAGAAGAATATCAACAAGCAGAGGAAATGAGGTGCCTGTATATTGTGGTTAAAACACAGGAATTAGACACAACTAGGATTGAATACTAAGACGTATTAACTAACTATATGAATTGGGGAAAACTATTGTACTTAATCTCTAGGAGTCTCATCTGTAGACCAAGAAGGATATAATTCTGACAGCTGACAGAATGGACTTCAGCGTATGTAGCACCTGGCACACAGTTACACATTCAGTAAAAGGCAGTCATTCATATGAGAATCATAGAGCAGAGTGCAAACTGACCATCTGGTTCAGCACAGGAATCTGACTCCAGGGGAATTTGGAGATGCAAGGGCAGTCTCATTTTACTGGAGATGCTTTCTCTGAGGTCCTTTCTCTTATGTTTTGCCCTTCTTTCTCCTCCAACTAGAGCTGCTATTCTGAAATATTCACGTGTTCCCTGTTATCCTACCCACAGCTATCTGTCAGAGCCTGTGTGCCCATTAGCTGGGCAACTTTTGGTTGTAAGGTAGTAGTGATGACAATTCCAACCACGAGGTCTCTGCCCCGCGGTGAAATTGATCAGAGGGATCAGCTGGACACTTCCCACTGTGACAACTCATACCAGTGTATCAGCCTGAGATATATGAATGAGTCAGAGCTTCTTGGGTCTACCTGTAAGAAAACAGTGTTTTCTACTGTCATCAGTGACTTCTTTGAAAAATCAACTGCTAGTACACAAAATGACTGGATTAGCAACAAACTACAACTGGAGTCTCCAAGTCTGATGCAATGGGGATGAATAGGATGAGATTAGACTATTCGAGGGGGTTAAAGGATAACTCAAATTTTATTGCCCAGGAGAATGTTTTCCAGCCTAATGTTTTCTGTTTTAAACAAGCTGCTTCAGCTAGTCGAATAACAGACTACATATTTTTCTCTGTGGTGATCTTGACCACCTATTTCAATACACTTAAGCTATGATTTGTATGAGTTTTCCTTGCTAGAGGCTATACTTGCATGCCAACTTCCTCCATCAAGTAACTGTTGTAAGAGACAAGTGTGTACGATCTTTCCATGTATTCCATTAGGATCAAAAGTCCACAGCTGGGAGTCAGTGAAGACTATTTCAGCAATCTATTCCTTAACCACTCAGCCACTTCGACCCAGTAAAGATTATTTTAAACCCAAAGCATTTAACTAAGCCACACTCACTTAGCCATTGTACTATAGAGAAGAGGATAGGAAGTAAAATGATCTATGTATATAGTAACTTGCAATTCCACTAGCACTGAAGTACAGTGTATATTAGGAAGGATCTTTGAAAGAAAAAAAACAAAATTTGTCCTACATAATAACAGATTCAGGGAAGTTTTCAAAATAAGAAAATTGGTTGATTAATTAAGGCTTATTTACAAATCTTTTGATCAGTAGACTATTTACAGGCTACAAGTCAACTCTGAATATCCTATATGTTTTTCAAAGAATGTCTTAATGTGTCAGTTTTCTTACATTTTGAAAGAAAACAAAATAGCTAAAGTTTTTGCAGCGCAAATGGAAATATTCTTTTTCTGTAAATTAACAGCCTAGCATTAAGAGCTTTCTTCTAAATAATAATAAAATAAACCTTTCTCTGCACTGTAAGGAAAATTGTGTTTTTCCTCACAATTGGGTAGAACTTCAACAATAAAAGAAAAAAAAAAAAAACCACAACCATCCACTGAGATGAAAGATCATTCCAGTCATCCAATTTCTTAAGGCAGAGTTCCCACTGCCAGAAATGAGATGAACAATAGGATCAGGAAGAAAGCTTTCCAAAACTCAACCTAGAGTTGAGTTGATTTGCCCAGCGTGGCGCATTTGGATGATCCAATCAGTTTAAACCAACAAATGCTCTCTTAAAGAGAAGGTAACCTCTAACATAATTAGAGACCCCACGGTTGCTCTGATTGTTATACTCTTTTCTTTACCCCTTATCTATAATCTGATAACCAGTGGGAAGCCAGGAGAACAAAGATATCTGACACTGTACATCAATCAAGAAATCAGTTCTAATACAAAGACAACTCAGCTGGTGATACTGAAAATTTATTCCATGAGCCAGCATAAAATGTAATCATCCTTGGAGTCAGGGCATATTATGAAATAGTTAGAAGCCTTGCTTTAGTGTTTGAAAGGATCAGTAGGAAAATATTTTATCGACATAGATGATGACAGCATTAGATAAAAATCTTTACTATTTCAAAAATGGCTTTGATAAACAATTGGGGGGGAAGGGTGGCCTTACATAACATTTATGTGGAGAGTATAGTTCTGAAGGGCAGCATGGGAAAATTTAGAACAAAGAACAGCAGGAATGTTCCTGTGACACCATTTGCACATCTTTTCTAGTGTTAGACAATGGTTACCTTCACTGAACTGTGGCACATCAAGACAAACAACTTTAAAAGTCCAAACGGATTTTTTTTTAAGTATGCACATTTTTTTCCTATTGTTGATGATCCCATAGTATCATTTCTCTGTTATTTATATCTCCCCAATAAAAGAGTACCTTGTCATTCTAAAGTTCTAGAATCAAGTTTGTCAGCGTTTACTGAGTTTGTCATTGATTTTCTGACATTAGCTAACCAGTTGCTGAGCATAAAGCATGCCCGGGTGAACTAAGCCCACAGTACACAGGCAGAAAGTTGACATTTTCTTATTCCTCTAAATTCCAGTTATGCAAAAAGACCAATATCACAGCACACACTCTCTTGCGAAGTTGCAGTGTTCTCCCTTTTCCTAGTATAATCTAGGGATTGGTATGTGTTTATTTACCTGAAATTTGGTCTGTTCTATCCATTTTCTAATGCCAATACTTTATTCCTAAAATCTCCTTCCTAGGCTGTTTTCAATCATTGCTGCTGTCAATATCAATGCCATTATTTACTCTAACCAAACACTAACTACAAAACAGGTATTCTGCTAAATGCCTTTTTATTTTTTTTAACATGATTTCATTTAATCCCAACAACCTTCTTGCAAGGAAGATAATATTATTCCCACAGTGTGTACTGTGGAATTTATACTGAAACATGTTAATTAACTTGTCCACGATCACTTAGCAAGTTACAGAGCTGGAATGTGAAAGCCTGACCTCAAAATCCATCTCTCAGGTATTATGCTACATCACTTGTCAAGATGGAGCTTTAACTTTTCCTGCAAGTTTAATCTATTTCCTTGTTATAATTTTATATTGTAGTGACCAAAGTCCCCCATGAATACCCAGCAAAGGAAAACTTAGGTCTACTTTCAGTCTTAGGAGCTGGGGAGAGCTAGTAACTCTGCAGTAATCAGCTGATGTTATAAAAATCAACACCTCATAAACACCTCATAAATAACAAAACTTTGAAAATCTCACCCCCATAATATATTCTGATGATACTAAACCACTTGTTATTCTGACAGGGGTCCTGCTTTATACCTGCTTTTCTATTTGTCTACAATTTCCTAAAAATATACAAAATGTTCAGTCTTTCTTATTCTAATAATGTGCATTTCCAATAGCATATTTCTTATCAGTGTTGCCAAAATTTGCTCCCTCCAAAGTCCTTTTGCAAAATGTAGGCTTCTTGTATGTATTAACAACTTGTGTTTGGGCTCTCATGTCTGTGTGTTTAATGCTGAAGCCTGTTCCCTCAGGATGTTAAAAGCTCTTGGGCCCTTGGCCTTGTGAATTAACCCTTTGTTTTCTCCTGAAACAGAAGAGTATAACAAATCAAAGATTATTTAAAGTCCTTTTCATACTGCTAGTTTAAAACAGACTCCTTTCTACCTATATTACCTCCCTCAGCTGAATAGCAATATAGACACTATCACAATTCCTACATTATGTGTCCTGATTATCTATTTTATGTTGCATTACCATATCCTCCAAAAAAAGTATTTTATTGATTCCTAACTGCTAACTTTGAAGTGGATTTCGGAGTCCTCAGTCTTTTTACATAGAATTATAAGAGATACTGTAGGCATCATTTGAAAGGAGGAAAGAATGAGTGTTGGTGCTCTTATATGAAGTCTGTTTAACCTTTAAGACTCTGATATTTTCTTACACTTATTTAGCTACTTTTAGGTTATTGATTCTATACTACTGGCGTTATCTCTGAATAGTTTTGTTATGCATATTATAGTACTAATAATGGCCTAAGAATAAAAGAATAGAAGCCAAGATTCTGTATTCAAGGGACTTGTTTAGTTCTACTATAGAAATTTTGATTAATGACAGTAGATAACACTGAGTATTCACAAGGTGCTAAGCACTCTGTTAAGTACCTTACATACATTCTCTCCTTTAATCTCCAAAGTAACCCTAGGGTGATAATCAATCATTAATTTTTGTTCATATTTTAGGCAACAGACTCAGAAAAGTTTAAGAATGTGACTATGTTATCACAACCAGTGAAGGCATCAAATCCAGGTCTTCAGCCAATACTCATAACCACTAGTATGTGCTAGGATTTATTAAAGTGCTACTGATATAAACCTCTACTACTTCCAAAGAGAGTGGAACACAAGAAAAGCTCATCAGAGGATGACCTAAAAAGGAAAGAAGTATACTAATATGGGCAAGAAAGCATTTTCCTAAATGTATCCATTGGTTTCAATAGATTTATTCATTCCAATGGCATTTGTTGAAATGATTTAGTATGTGCCAATTACTGTTCTAGGTTTGGATGATATTGTGGGTAAAAAAATAAACATCTCTCACAGTCTTGTGGAAGAATCAGGCAATAATAAAAAATATGCAAGCTAAGAATTAGATAATAATAGTGTTTAGGGCAAAAATAGATAAAAGTATTAGGGAGTCCCAGGTTGGGATCAGGGAGATGAGAAAAAAACCAAAATGAAGACTGAGAAGCCATGGTCAGTGAAGCAGGAGGAAAACGAGTAGGGTTTGATGTTCTGGAAGCCAAGTGGAAAAAGGATTTTCAATGAGGAAGTAATCAACAGTGTTAAATGGGGAGACAAATAAAAGTCATATCCTTGCAAGGACTGCCATAAAAAAAATACCACAGTGGCTTAAAAAACAGAAATTATTTTCTGAGACTTCTACAGACTGGAAGTTCAAGATTAAGGTGTTGGAAGGTTTGGTTTCTTCTGAGGCCTCTGTCCCTGACTTCAGAGGGCCACCTTTTCGTTGTGCCCTCACATTGTCTTTTCTCCATATATGTACCCTGGTGTCTGTCTAACCAAATTTCCACTTCTTATAAAGTCATTGCATAGGGTCTTGTTTAATGACCTCATTTTAACTCAGTAATTTCTTAAAAGTCCCTGTCTCCAAATGCAGTCACACACGGGGATTTAGGGGCTCAGCATAAGAATTTGAGGGGAATACAATTTAGTACATGATAAGCTAATATTTTGAGAAAACATGTTCTACAGTGGGAAAAAAATTGGAAGGGTTAGTTGGATTCAGTCAAAAAAGAGATTTTTGTTGTCTTTTTTATGGTAGAAATGACCTCATAATGCTGTTGCAATTGCAACATTGCAAATGCAATTTGCATTTTCATATTAATAATTTTCTTATTAAGTGCTTCTGGTATTCACAGTACACTATTTAGGAAATGATCCTCCATATTAATAATAACACAGTTAATATATATTGAGGGCCTGCTTTGATAAAGCCAATGATCCTCAATATCCCAGTGGAAAATTATTGACCTTAGGACCACCTTTCCACATCCATCTATGGAAGATATCTATAATTGTCCTATTTTTCCCTACTGCATCTTGAGTTGCTTTACAACCATACACTGAGATTCAGTCATTCTCAACCTGAATAAACTTAATAAGATGAATTTATTTGCTTTTCTGATGTATTAAATTTGTTTACTGGG
Source organism: Scalopus aquaticus (assembly GCA_004024925.1). Taxonomy (NCBI): domain Eukaryota; kingdom Metazoa; phylum Chordata; class Mammalia; order Eulipotyphla; family Talpidae; genus Scalopus; species Scalopus aquaticus. The sequence continues at coordinate 21,101 of PVIJ01017497.1, read as the reverse complement.
GAAAGCCTACCTAACCTGCTAAGCCTGTTAAGTAATAGCATTCAAGATGCTATTACTCAGAGTGGGCAAAATCAGTAAGTAGTCATCATACCACAAATACAATGTTTTTGCTACACAAGGTTTCTTTTTCTCTCCTGGATGTTTTTCAAAAAATAGTCTGGTAAAGGAAAGACTATACAGATTATTTTTATTTTAAGACCAGCTAAAATCACCTTACAAGGAAACGAGGTTTGAAGAATATAGGAAAAATGAAAGAATAGTGAGAATTAAGTTGCTAGCTGAGGATAGTTAAAATATGAGTAAATCAAAGGTAGCACCAGGATGAAAATGAGAGGCAAATAATAAAAAGAGAGTGGGCAATAGAAACATTTGCAAATGCTGATTTGATGAATAATCAGATAACTCAACCTTGTAATTGAGATTGGAATGCTTTAAAATATGCTTTTAGGGTATATGTTCAGGTTTGCCATTAACTGGTGCCAGGGTAAACTTCTACTACTTTTCACACCAAGTTCTATGTCTACATGGAAAAATATAAACACACACAAAAAGTTTAGGACTAATTTTCTTGTGTGTACTCTATTTTGAACCCAAGTTACTAACACCTTGCTTCTTTAAAAAGCAAATCACATGAGACTTTAGAAATGAATCCGAGTTTACCAGCCTTTCTAACTTTATAAATCTTCTTACCATGAATTGAAGGTAAGTGCCATGGAATGAACATTATATATCTTTTACTCCAAAGTATTTGAGTCTCTTTTCTGATTGTCTCACTTCGATTGGCATTCTGAGCTTGAAAACCACAAGTAACAAGTAAGAGGAAATTATCTTTTAAACAAATGAAAGATCTGACCTATAGATCAAACAGTAGATGAAAGAATCAAGTTGTAAAACAGAATGGACTAGAAAAAGAAAGGGAGCTCTTCAGATTATATCATGTTGTGACACTGTAAGAAGTCTGTGAGAAATCTCAAAAGAATGTAAAAATAACAGCCCCAAGCAAATCAAGGAAGATAAGGGGTCTAAATTTATGGTAAAGTTTCCTTATTCATAATTAAGTATTATGCTCTATTTAAGTATTATGCTGAAGAGAGGGTTCTTCTATATGTGTATCAGTATCAGGTTTATTAAAAGAATACATCAATTAACAGGAAAAACAGAGTGCTCTAGTTCATGTTATAAAAATCAACACCTCATGAAATTTATCCTTTAAAATAAAAGAGTTGTCAGAGTACAAAGAAATTATCCCATATTCATTTGGGTTCGTCTATGCTGGCAAATAATCAAAAAATCATCGAACACATTAAAAGAGAAAGAAACAAAAAAATTTTAATGACATGTATATCTCTTGTACACATGGGAGAGACCCAGCATAACTGAGTAATTCTCCAATGTGGCTTCAGATACCATCTTAAATAGCTTAACGATGTCAGGGGACTTTGGAGGGTGGGTGATAGAGAAAATCAGTTAGGGAGGATATCTGGGAAGGAAAAATCGACAAATGTATGCAGATTAAGTTCTACTTTCTTCATTGAAAATAAATAAGAAGATTAGATCTTCCTGGGAGCGGCCCTTACAGAGAGAAATTCACATATAAATATCAAAAACAACCTCCACAGGTTGTTTCAGAACCCCTCCCATGAAATTAATCTTTTTCAAAAAGACATATTTGAGGGTGGCAGATTTTTGCTTCACTACAGAGTCAACATTTTAATGGAATGAAAGCCCTGCCATTTTTAGCCTTCATTTTTGTTTATCATTTTTTTTTGTAATAATGGACAAACGAACTCAATAGGCAGAACATATTTCCACCAACAAAAATTTCCTCTTTCTTCCAGATTTAAATCAAGAGATGAACATGGTTATTTAATCAATGTTGTCAAGTAAACAGTATCTAATACCTGGCTAGGGCAAAGAAAATGATGCTACATTTTTAGCTTGAGATACTCTGGTCCTGCTTTAGGCACTTTTCTATCTTGTAAAGCTGTTTGTGTACACTGTTGGCAGTGTACAGAGCATGATAAATCTCCTCTATTAAATATACTTAAGGTTTGGGGACTTTGCATTTTCCCAACTGGAAAGAGATTCCCTTGATCCCCCTCCTCTCTCTCACCTCCATCTTTAATACAACCTCTTTCCATGCTAGCATTTAACACTTCTCAAAGATGATTATATCCCTCTCTTCCTCAGTCAGCAAAAATACTTAGGCCACCATATTTAGCATAAAGAATGGCCAGTTTTCTTAAATCATTCTGTCAGTCTACAACCAAGGGGCACCAAGGGACCCCTAACTGTTAAGAGGGGTCTGCCACACAAAGGAAGCATATGCTTAGTAAGAAAGATCTTTAATAGAATCACTGTTCATAGACCGAGAAGAAAAGATATTCCTAAAAGCAGTTTCCCAAAAAAGCCTCCAAATTATCCATCCCCATATGGGTGGCCAGCCAAACAGGGTTGACCTTAAGTGACCTTAAGTGGGGACTGAAAACATGCTACAAGTCTGAGGTAGCTTCTGAGAGGGAAACACAATAAAGGGGCAAGGCAGGTCCCAGAGAGCTGGGACTGAAGGAATGATTCAGAATTCAAAATGTACCAAATGATCCACCATGAAGTCAGGACAACACTTGTCATTGTCTCTACAAGGACTAGGAGGAGCACCCCCGCCCATGTGTCTATCACCTGCATGTCTCTTCCAAATATCTCTACATGTCTCTCCTCCATATATCTCTTCTAAGTCTCCTTCTCAGCAGTACTAGGGTGCAAATCCGGCCACAGAAGCAAGAAAGAGACAGGCCTGTCTGCTTCCCATGTTATATGGATTCAGCTGGTAGCTCAGTTCAACCTCTAGTTCCCAATAGCTACCCAGCTTAGGACATTTAGTTCATGGCATACTTGGGGCTTGCAATCTAAGGCAGCTGCAAGTAAGTGGGGGTAGGGAAAATGGTGCTTCCCCTTCATGGACTGACAACATGTATCTGTAACACATCTACATTTCTCTTTCTTTGACATATGGACATTAGGTGTGAGTGGTTTGCAGCTAAAGACTGTTAATTATCATTCTGGGTGATCATTTGCATTTATATAGCACTGTTTATAGGAGCAAATCAAATCATTAAAGCTATTATACTAATGAATGCAAGGCGGCAAGTGTCATTACCTCCATGTGTCTGTTATGGCAGGCAGCAAGGGTCTCAGAGGAGCCAAAAAGGAACCAATTAAGTTCAGGCCCCTTATACACCTCCCTCAGACTTAAATGGTTCCCATGAAAATTAATGGTCTTGAGAGAAGTAATTCATACTTTGGTGAGACCATTTCTGAGCCTCATGTGATGAAAATTTATTTTGCAAATTATTAGGATGTCCTGATTTTAAACTTGTGTCAGACAAAACCTGTGTTTCAACTTGAATCAGAAGGGGTAGAGCAGTCCTTGAAAATGTTTCTATTCAGGGCCTCCCCAGTGGCGCAGCAGTTAGGCGCTGTACTGTGGAGCTGGCAGCAGCAATGCACTGTGGAGCTATTGGCAGTGGCAAGGTGAGTTCGACGCCCAGCCGGGGAGATTCCCACATGGTGCAGCAGACCTCTCCTGCCTCGCTTGCTGCTCCCTTCAGCAGTGTGTTTCCATCCATCTGCCTGTTCTGCTCCCCACTCTGTCTCTGGTGAACCCTCTCACCACCCTACATCTCCAGTCTGTACCCCAGCTTGTCTGCATAAATAAATAAATCTTAAAAAAAAAAGATTGTTCCTTTAAAAACAAACAAAAAAAGAAAATGTTTATATTCATCAATAGATCCTCAATTCTTTTAGGAGAGTGGTGCTCCAGGATTAAAAGACTAGGCAGTCTGTTCCATCATGCCCATCTGATTGTAAATCCTTAAAAGGTCTTAAAATCATAGTATCTCAAGATTAAAAATGACATTAATGTCATCTCCTTTGACCATCCCTAAATTTCTTCTATGGCAGTCCACCAAGAAGACCATTAGCCAATCCTTGCCAACCATACAGCCAAACTACTACTGCTGATAGAAACTTCTGAGCAATGAAACTATATCTCTCATTTACTCAGTTAGGCCTTGCCAATACCACACCTTGAAGATACAATGACAAACCAGAGGAACACAGTCTCTGCTCCAGGCAGCTTTATCACCCCATCCATACCTCTGTCATGCTGGTAGTACTCTAAAGTAAGATGAGGCAGGATGAAATCCATGTTTTATGATCACTAGCTCTAAAATTCTGTAAAAGACCTTTGAACCACCTTTTTCTTTGGGTAAACAAGATTCTGTAAAAGACCTCTGAATCATCTTTTTCTGTGGGGAAACATTTTAACAAAACATTCCATGAAAGAATTGCTTTCTCAGCAAATTAAACTTTGAAATACTAAGATGCCCTCTGTTTAACCTTGTGCTTGCCTACCATAAACTATCTTTGAATTTGATAATCATCACCTTGCTTGTTTGTAAATACTGTGCATAACAATGCACCTCTCCTGGTTTATAAGAAGGAAGAATACTTATTTTTCTTTCCATTGCCCCAAGTCAGGTACCATAAGCAGACAGAGACATACACACATTTGCTGAAGATCTTGTAAGTCTTCTTTACAAAAGTGTTTCATGAGATAATTTCATACTTATGTTAAAGGAAAAATGGAGGTTTAAATTTTAAGAGTTAATTTGAACAAAAATCCATACTTGGTAGTGCAAAACTAAACCAAAAGTGGTTAGGTGTACTGAAAGGAACTAAGGGCAAGACTTGTACACAGAAGTGTGGAATCTAAGCAAGGAAATTATTTAATTAGCAATAGTTTAAACAGTCACATTATTTGGGGAAGACTAGTTACTTTTTTGTGTTTGCTTGTCCTTAGATTTCAATTTCTCAACTTTGAGGAATTAGGCTTAGTTTTTGGTTTGCTCACTAAACTGTTAAGGAAAGCTTCTTTGTTTAATTAACTTAGTACTTGTATTACAAAGACAAGCCCCAAAGTGTAATAAATGGAACATTAATAAGTGCCTAGACATGCCTTTGGATAGGGTTGATTTGTACATTTTACCAAAGAGCGAGTTGTGTTTCTGAAGGTCAAATATGTCCCAAATGGAGAGATTTCTAACTGAAACCTTTAAATCATTGATAGCAAAGAAACCTAAAATCTTCTGCATTCTCATGCTATTGACTTTTAAAAATTTCTTTTGTCAGAATATTTTGTATCCTACTTGATATGGGAATTGTAATCAAATAATGCATACTCCACACCAAATTTTTTTTATCATAGACTCCCCCAGGCATTTCTTGAAGGCTCAGTGGCATCTCCCAAGCAATCAAGAACAATTAAATGGTTATTGTTCTGGTCGGTGTGACTTTTCTACCTGTCACATTAAGATGATGAGTACTTTCTTTTTTATCCTAGGGCAAGTTTTTCCTAGCCAACTATATAGAATTGTCTGAAAGATGAGATGGAGAGGCCATAAAGAGTGGGAAAGTCTAGCTATTCAAGTTTCAACAGAATTCAGGATTTGGCCTTCAACTTTAAAGAACTTTTTTTAATATAATTTTACTTTAGTTTATTTTGCATACGCAGAGTTGATCAGTCTCAGGACTGTCTCTTGCTAGTAATACCATAAATCATCAACAAGTAAGATAAGTTCCTAAATATTAATTTTCAAAATGTAATATAACTTTTGGTCACTAGAATATTTATGTCTAAGATTTTAGGGCACCTATGTGCTATGTGCAGAATAAATTAGATTCATCAAAAAGCTATAAAATGGGGTCTCCCTGGTGGCGCAGCGGTTAAATGCTATGTTGTGGAGCTGTCAGCAGTGCGCGATGTGAGTTCGACGCCCGGCCGGGGAGAATCCCACATGGAGTGGCAGACCTCTCCTGCCTCGCCCACTGCTCCCCTCAGCAGTGTATTTCTGATCTGCCTGTTCTGCTCCCCATTCTGTCTCTGGTGAACCCTCTCGCTGCCCCACACCTCTGGCCTGTACCCCAGCTTGTATGTATAAATAAATAAATCTTTTTAAAAAAAGCTATAAAATGAACATGTGTGTACAGTGAGAATAAAAGAAAATAGAGCCGATGGACTTTGACACTGGAGTTAGAAGTCAGATTTCAATTCAAGTTCTACCAGTTGCTAGCTATGATACTAATTACTTTGTGTTTTAGTTTTTTATCTGCAAAATGAGACAGTAGTACCTAATTCATGTGTTGTGAGGAACAAATAAATGCAGAACACAGCTCTGAGTAAGGGTTCATTGTATATTAGGTGGTTTTCTGAAATCAGGAAGAAAAAGATTTGCATAGTCTCAGAACACTTATCATCCAGGCTCCCCAAAGACTGATGAATTTTCTGTGAGTTCATCAATAGATAACTAGACAAGTGCAGTTCACCTTTGACTTGGAGCAGTTTCTGGTAAGTTTTCCCAGATTCTAACCTTTCCCACTATTGAGGTATAGGAGAATATTTCTCCTCGGCCTCCAGGCCCCTCATTGCTTTCAACAATGTATATTCTTTAAGTAATGATAAGAGATCACCCAGGCTCTGGGGTCGTGATTGATATCCATTTCTCATTTGAAGGTCATGAAAGACTTACTTTGGAAACACTGAGAAAAGACAGATTATCTGACCCATTTGGGAAAACAAATCCCATTCCCCTCACACATCACCATACCCACTTGCAAACTTTACATCACTGTAGATTTCAACTATTCCTTTTTTAAAAAAAAATTATGTATGTATGCATAGAAGAACTGGGGTGTAGGCCAGACGTGTGGGGTGGAGATGAGAGGATTTACCAGAAACAGAGTGGGGAGCAGAACAGATGGATTGACTGAAATACACTGCTGAGGGGAGCAGGGGACAAGACAGGAGAGGTCTGCTGTGCCATATTTGTGTTAGCACCTTGCCTGGGATTGAACTGAGGCCACAGTGGTGATAGTGTGATAGCGTTAAGACTTAACCCCTACACGGGGAGGCCCAGATTTCAACTTTTCTATGAAGCCTCCTCCTGATACTATAACCTCATCTTCCATGATTGAATAAACTGAAATGTTGTCAAGTTCTCACTAGTAGGCATTTAAAGACCATCACATATAGTAGTAACTCCTTAGAGATGCAGTCTTATTGACTAATGACTGATTTGAAATAGGTTCAATTTATAGCTAGCTTTAAATGATCACCCAGAAATTAGTCTCTGAGATTGCCTGTATGTATAAAACCCACTATGTATTCATTAGACCTAGAATAGCACAGAGCTGTGGTCTCTAAAAAGAGTCATTAATTCCATGAGGTTACTGAGCATGAGTCCTAATAGATGCATTGTAAATATAACACACACACCAGATTTCAAAGACTTTAGTATGACCAAAAAAAAAAAAAATACCTTATAAATAAATGTTCATGTTGATTACAGTCTGAAATAATAGTATTGTAAATATAGCAGGATTAAGTAAAATACTTTTTAAAAATTCATTTCACTTATTTCTTTTACTTTTTAAATGACTAATAGAAATTTTTCAATTACATATATGCTCAATTATATTTCTATTAGCCAAGACTATTCAAATAAAATGAGTAAGTTTTCATTTTATGGAACTTCCTAAATAAAACATTTAATGTGCACAGTAGGATCTAGCAATCTCACTTTTAAGGATTACCTGATGTAATCAAATATTTGTATAAGGTTCAACATAATAGTTCACAAGCAACATAAAATAACCATTCACAAAATAATCAGCTGACTAAATCAAAATATATCCATACTGAGAGATGTAGTCTTTTAAATGACCATGTCAATTTCTATTCCTTGTTAGTAGATGTTATTTTTCACTGCCTAGCTTCCATTTCTCTCTTTTTTTTTTCCAGGAAAGTACTCTAATTTTCTGTGGAAATCACTCTTGTTCACATGCTTGGCCTTTACTATCTGGGCTTCTCCTGCCATCTATATGCTGGAGACATGTAATCCAAACTTTTCTTATTTGTATTTACCCTCCTGACCTCAGTATTTGGTTCAGGAATGGTCACTTGATCCAAGTCAGTCCAACCTACTTTCTTCTTTCAAAGAACTGGATTTGACAGTCAGAGGATCTTCTATAACGTTATTGATACCTGCAGTCAAGTTATCCCTTCTTCATGACCAAATAGAAGAAATCCATACCCTTATGAAACCAACAGACTAAAGGAATTTCAGAGTGCTTTTGGAGTAAATAAAATATAATAATAGAATAGGAATAGGGTGGAGTGGAACCTACTTTATCTATGATGGTCAGATGACATTTAAGCGGAGATTGAATGAAAGGGACAACAACCTAGGAAAATACGAACCTCGTTATATGAAAAATTCCTAAGGCAAGAGAGTCTAGAAATGTTTGGGTATTGAAAAAAAGTCTACTGGAATTAGGGAACAAGGGAAGAATGGTAAGAGAAGAAATTATAAAGAGAGCCTACGCCCAGATCACATAAGGTCTTGAAGGCTATAACAATGCTTAAATTTACTCTATTTTTTGTGCAAACTTATTCGAAGATTTTAAGCAAAAGGTGATATCCACAAGGTTGAGTTGCTCTGTTTTTACCTCTTATAAGTATCTTAAACTTATAAGAAAAAAAGGGTTTATACATAAATATCATTCAAAACAAGCACATTTGTAAAATTTTTAGTGTAACATAAGTCTTATCATTAATGTTTAAAACACGAATATGCCAATGTCTTTAAAATGCAGTATTGCATAAGGCAGAGATACATTGGACCTCAAAGCCTGGTTCTCATTCAACCTAAGCAGTCCTGGAGAAAGCGACTGTAAAAACAAGGGGAGTTAGGATTATTCATAAAAGGTCAGTGAGTATTTCAGAGGAGAAACAACTAAGACAACCATGCAAATCAGTAGAGTCCCAGAGGGTCTGTCGCTGAAAGAAATCAAGCCAAGTCTAAAAGTAAAACTGGCAATGACATAAACCTTAAATGCCACTTCACATTTGGCATTGATTTATTTGCTCCTGGATTTAACTAACATGCCATTCTTCAGAGCACATCTGCAGGAAACCAAGACAGCATTTTTTTTTTCTCAAGTAGGTACATGAATGCCATTTACCTTTATTAACAAATGAAAAAAATATAGCTTACCAAACCAATACACCTGGGGTTAGGTAACATATTGAAATTGAAATGAGCCTATTCCAGGGCCAGCTTTGTGAAAAATTAGGAGTTTCTCTTAAGTAATTGTATCTCAGTTTGCACTTCTGAAAACTTTCTGTTACCTTAGGGGATGGCCTTTTTAAAAGCCTTCAGTAGCAGTAGCCCCATCATGATCCCTTGACCACTTCCCAGCTACCTACTTGTTTTCTAAATCACCCTCAAGTGAAGATGTCTATATGGAAGTGTGAAACATACCTGCAGATACACACGTTTTATGTGTGTATGTATGTGTACACACACGTGTATATATGTGTGCATACACATGTATATGTATATGTATATATGTGTATATGTACATATACACATGTATATGTACACATACATACACATAAGACTTTCTACTAACATTTATTGAGTGCCTATTATGTTTTATCCAAAGTACTAATATAAGGAATGCAATGATAAATAAAACATAAGGACTCTGTTCAAGGAGCTCAAACAATCATGATAGTGCAGGGGGATGAATGATAAGATGGATATGCATATAAGGTATTACAGAACATAAAGGGTATGTGGAGGTGCTTCCTGGAGATGATAATTCCTTAACTGGTTCTTGAGAGCTACCTGAGATAAGCAGAGAGGAAGGATTAAAAGGCACTCTAGAGAGAGGCAAGAGAGAACATTAAGTGTGAAAGACAGTATAATGAATCTAATAGTGTACTTTCAGGCATCAGGCAATAGATGGAAAGAAAAGGAAACACATTTGAGCCTTCTCAGAAACAAGCATAATAAAAAGTTTAAAGGGGTTAATAAAAACTATCCAATAAAACAGAAGACTATTCATTCCATTTCTAAGGTATTCCAACATTTATTTTTAGAGTCTTACTTGTTAGTTTGGTCCTCTAGTCAATATTATAATCTGCTTTATTCCAGTAATAGTTTGAAACAGTCTTATAAAAATACCTTTCAATCAGTAAAACAGTGAAAGAGTCGTGAAAAAATGCATAGATATATTTAAATTCATGCTGTATGTTTTATGATGGCCTTTGGTGTACGCTGCTCACATATCCTTTTAAGAGTAGCTAGTGTGAACAGCAGAGTTGGCAGACAGCTTCCAGCTACCACATCTTTGATCCACCACAACGTTCCTTCACTTCCACACTCACCATGCAGGCTCATAGATAATGACAGAGCTAGGCCACCCTATTACCACTGGGCCTTTTCAGCCACATGAGACGCCTTTGATAGTAATCTTTATCCTGTGTCTCCCTCTAACCTGGACTGAGACTAAGGATGAGCCTCTAACAAGCCGACCAGACCCTTCTTCCCTCACTCTCTCCTTCCCTAGGACTCAGACCTGCATGATGGTATGAAGAATTTCTCTGACGATTCCTTCATCCTCCAACTCTTTCTTTACAGACTTTGGTTTTACAGGCTTTATTTTTAAAGGTTTTCATTTTTACAGTCTTATTTTTATAGGCTTTGATCCTAATATATTGATATCTCTTGTATGCCTGGTTAATTCTGTTTTGGCTTCAGCTTCTTGGAAGACCTAAATGATCCTAAATCCTTCTACTTCCTAGAGGTAGATTCCATTTTTTGTTCTGAGCTTCTTAGCACCATTTAAGAATGGGAAAGATAGTATGTGACACAATTCACACTATAAATTCACACCATGGTTTAATTGGGTAATACTACAAGAGGAAAAAAAATCAGTCATTCAAAAAATGATATAGTGAAAAGGGAACACACTGTAGTAACATCCACTGTCAAGAATTTTTGCCTTCCAGTGTCAATTCACAATGCTGTTTGTATTCTTATTCATTCCTTTAATCCTTTTTACCGTTCTTGGCTTTGACACCTTTCATATAGCTCTCAGTTTTGGGGGGGATCCTCTTGAGCTAACCACCTTTTAAATATTATTGTTTCCTAAATAGATACTATTGATCTAATTTTTCATTTTGTGTACACTACATCCTCTTCTTACTCTACTACCTTAATTTTCAAACCTAGCCCAGTCATTAAAATAAATACAACAAATATACTTAAATAATTCAAATGCAAGATGAAGAACTTAAGCAGAGGATTTAGAAACTCTATATAGATCAACTAAAAATCCTAATGTTGAAACATACAGTGGCTGAAAGTAAAAGCTAAACTGATGACCGGGAAGAGAAAATTAGTACTAAGAATTAGTAAATAAGTAGATAGTTCAGAAGGATATATTACAAAATCAATCATTGAAAGGCAGAAGAATAGAAAATGAAAAACAAGAAACAGCCCCCAGTTACCTAGTCATCACCAGAAAAAAAAGAAAAATAGAAGCAGTAGTTTGTGTGAAACAGCCAAAATCTACATTTCTTCAAGCCCATAGTACTCACAAATACTTGAATGATTTTCTTGTGAAGTGGAATCAAAGAACTGCATTCTTCTGAATACATTTTCAATTTAGTACACACATGATAATGAGAAACATGCTCATTACTTCAGGCTTATTTTGAGACAAGCTATGACACTATATTCTTCTGCCTTTGTTATTAGAGAGATTTTTTTTCTAGCTTTTTAAAATGTAATTTTTTATTTAGGAATAATTGATATATTAGTTTCAGGTGTTTAACATAATGACTTGGTATTTGTAGATAATGTGAAATGATCAACACATTGAGTCCAGTTAATATCCATTCACATACAGTTATAAAATGTTTTTCTTCTAATGAGGATTTCTGAGATCTACTCTCAAACTGCTAATATGTAAAAGAGTATTATTAACTACATTCAGCATGGCACATGTGTATATTATTCTCCATGACTTACTTAGTATGTCACTTAGTATGTACCTTTGACCTCCTGAGCCCTTTTCATCCATCCCACACCCTCAATTCTGGTATCTTTTCTATATATAAGAGATTCTTTTTTTTTTCCCCTTAGATCCCACATAAAAGATCATACAGTATTTGTCTTCCTCTTTCTTTTTCTACTTAGCATAATGTCCTCAAGGGAATTCTAAATGGCTGAAAAGTTAGTATGTACATTATAATCTCTAGAAAAACACTGAAAATACTGAACAAAAATGCAGTCAGAGACCCAATGGAGATATAAAATGGAATAATAAAAAGGTTTCAAATATTTCAAAAGAAGGCAGGAAAGTGAAAACAATGAATAAAAACAAAGAGGACAAAACAAAAAAAATAATAAAATGCTAGACATAAATTCAAACATGTAGATAATTATATTAACTGTAAATGGTTTAAACAATCAAGTAATAGCCCCACTGTCAAACTGAATTAAGAAAACCAAGGTTTGGGCCTCCCTGGTGGCACAACAGGTTAAGCGCAGCAATATGAAGCTGTCCAGAGCCACTGCAACAAGAGTTCAATACCTGGCAGCAGACCTTTCCTGCCTGGCCCGCTGCTCCCCTCAGCAGTGTACTTCAGTAGATTTGCCTGTTCTGCTCCCCACTCTGTCTCTGATGAATCCTCTCACCACCCCACACCTGTGGCCTACACCCCAGCTTGTATGCAAAAATAACTAAATCTTTAAAAAAAATAAAAGAAAACCAAAGTTTAATTGTAAGTTGTATATAAAAAAGCTATTTTTAATATAATAATATAGGGAGAATAAAATTAGAAGGATGAAAACATAGTATTTCATTTAAAAACTAATGGAATATCACACAAATATACTAAAATAAGAAGAATTACCAAAGTATAAAGAGGGACCTAGCCATTGTAAATAGGCTACAAGGGGTAGTTTTTCCAGATATTTATAATGTGGGATCTAAAACCTTGTAAATGAATTGTTATATCAAATTCCATCAATCTATGTGCAATCAGAGTGAATATTTTACTTATATGTGATTTAGTAACATGGACCTTTTGGGAAATAGTGGCTCAGTGATTAATGTGAATCTTCCACATGTGGACCTATTTCAGTATAAAACACCACCAATAGATACATTTGCTAATATCACCACTGACCTCAGCAGTAAAGTTTTCTTAAGTATTGTGAAGTAAACAAGCTCACTCTGGTGAATACAAGTGTGCCAGAATTCTAATTTTTGCTAGAAAGCATCAAATATTGGTAGCCATTTCCCTTAAAATCACAGGCTCACATTGTCCATTTTTGAAAAAAATATTTGCCAAATACCTAAGTCTGAATAGCCATAGTTGGTCTGTGTGCTGTTCCATGAAAAGCAGCTCACTACTCAAATAACCACAGAAGTGCTTTTCCTAAGGTACTTAGGAAGTACCTTCAGTGCTTTATGTGAGCTACCCCTCATTTTGTCATACAAAATATTAAAAAGCAAATACTCAGGTGTCAGTATTTACTAACATTAGTATTTTCTACTCCTCAAGGACATTTTTAAGTGAATTGGCACTGAAATATTATATATGATGGTGAAATCCACTAGGACAGCTATTGCTTTTGCTATATGAGCAACTTCTCATAACTTCAGTATCATCCAATAAATCATTATTCTGAAATTCTAAAAGTTCATCATGAAATTTCAAAATAATGATTTACTAGATGGTAAGGTTAGAAATTGAGAGGTTTAACTGCAATAATAGTAAAATAAAAACACTGAGAACAAACTGAGTTAATCCCTGAAAAACTATATTTATACCTTAAATCGACAACCTGCGAGAAGTCAAAATACATAAGGACACATCCCATTAGCTATCAAAGTGAGAATGCCATCATCTTCAAGCAGGTTTTGGAAAATTCCACTGTCATTCAGAAGAGACCAAGAGTAAAAAGGGCATCTTAACATTATTATGAAAATAGTTTTAACTGCACTTACATCCTTCCTTAAAGAGTCTCCAGAATTTCCAGAAGCTACTAGATTAAACTTTGAGAACTGATGGCTAATATTCCTTCTGGAAAACTCTGTGGGTTAGAAAATTCTGTATTATGATGTGCTAAATTAGGTTTCTGGTCCTAGTTTCCACCCCTTTTTTATGGTTGGAAACCCAGGGCTCTTTAAATCCACATTTAAACTGAAAGATCCTTTTTAGTCCACCAAAAAAGAACTCTACAACTTTCATTCAATGCAAAAGCCAGCTGAGCCGAAGTCAACAGAGGCCAACAACAGAGGCCAGGAGTGAGCGCCACACAGCCTTCACCCACAATAGTTTCAAATTGTTTGATCAGGTCACCTCCTCAGGTCCCTTCATCTATCATTTTATGCCTTTCTGTTGTCCTTTTCTGAGATTTTTGTTTTTGAATGTTACTGGGTGTCCTGTCCTCAATTCCCTTGTCACACAAGTGGAGGAAGTGTTCTACCTGTTATGAAGTCATATGTCAGCACCTGTTCCCTGGGTTGATTTGTTCATTATTTCCATTTATCTTTTCCAAGACTTTAGGGTCTTTTTCTGTCAACAGCAACACATCTGTACTCTCCAGGCCTACTACTTTTTTTTTGGATGTCAAAATTTAGGGTCTGATGAGCACCCTCAAGACTTTGCTTATCACTTAAAGAGTGTTTCAGTTTGGATGCCCATTCTTATCCTGCTATACATTGAATTTGTGGCTCAGCCTTACAGAAATATAAAATTTTACTTTATGCGGGGGTGATGGATAATCTAATGAAAAATGCAGGCAGTCTTTTAGCACACTAGGCAACAATTATGCTCTTACTATGGACAATCTTGTTTTAGGCCCACTCAAAACATCAAAACCCTACATGACATAGGTGTTAGTGGTGTCTCTGTGGATTCATCTTCAAGGTCAAGAGGAACAAGTACATATAAACAAATGGGACTGCATTAAACTAAAAAGCTTCTCCATATCAAAATAAGCAAAAAGACACCCTTCTAAATGGGAGAAAACATTTGTGCATCACATATCTAACAAAGAGCTGATATATAAAAAACTTAGGCAAGTCAACAAAAAGAAAACCAAAAAAAAAAAAAATGGGCTGAATAGCTAAATAAAGAATTGATCAATAGATACATGAAAAATTGTTCCTCATTATTTATATTCAGTGAAATGCAAACCAAAAATATATTGGGATACCATCTCATACCTGAAAGAATGACCCATGTCAATACAAAAGTAAGTATTAGCAAGGATGTGGAGAAAAAAGAAAAGCTTATATTCCTTTGGTGGGAATATAGACTGTTTCAGCCCCTATGGAAAATAGTATGGAAGTCTCCAAAATATTAACAATATATCTACCATATGACCCAGCAATTCCAGTCCTAAGTATCACCCAAAGAATGGAAAAACACCAATTTGAAGATATATATGCACTTTCATGTTTATTGCAGTCTATTTACAATAGCTAGGTTATAGAAACTACCTAATGCCCAAGGAAAGTTGAGTCGAGTAGGAAGATGTAGTACATATACACAATAGAATACTACTCAGTTGTAGAAACAAACAAACAAAAAAAGATGCACTCTGGCCATTTGCAGCAATATGAATGGAACTGGAGGGAATGATGCTATGTGAAATAAATTAGGAGAACAAATACTGATGGATTCACTTACATGAGGAATACACAGAAATAAAACAAAGGGTCAGACAAAACCAAACCAACAATACTAGAATTCTGACTATGGAACTGATGCCACACATGATGTGGAGAATGAGAAGGCAAACAAAGTAAGGAGGAGACACAATGGACTAATGTCGAGGCCTGAAAGTGCCTTGGTGGTAGGTATGGAACGGTGACATGCATCTGAAGAGGTGTGATATTGTGACTTTGAATAACATACAGTGTTGTAGGGCCTCCCCAGTGGCAAAGCGCTGCGCTGTGGAGCTGTTGGCAGCGGCGACGCGAGTTCAACGCCCGGCCGGGGAGAATCCCACATGGTGCGGCAGACCTCTCCTGCCTCGCCCACTGCTCCCCTCAACAGTGTATTTCTGATCTGCCTGTTCTGCTCCCCGCTCTGTCTCTGGTGAACACTCTCGCCGCCCCACACCTCTGGCCTGCACCCCAGCTTGTATGTATAAATAAATTTAAAAAATAAATTAATTAAAAAAATAAAAAAAACATACAGTGTTGTAAACCCATGTTACTCAATAAAACAATTTAAAAAAGAAAAAGAAAAAATTCTGTTTCCAGAAAGCTACCAAGGAGTACCTTCATATAAATGCAGTTGTAGGTTTTGTGGTAAAAGCAGTTATAAATAATATCTGTGCTCCCAACAGTTAAACTAGACAGTTACAAATTGTATAGGTTTAAGATGAAAAGATCAGAAAGTCTCTTAAGAAAAAAACCTTCAGCATTGCTGGTGAAGTTCAAGGTTACAAGCAGTCACTGAATGACTCCTGGAAACTATAACCCCAAATTTTGGAATAATGACTGTGAAGGCAGATACAATTAAAACAACACATATTAAAGAGGAGATAATAAAGACAAGCTGAGGGTCTCCCTGGTGGCTGAGGGGTTAAGTCTCAGTGCTATCATACTATCACTGCTGGGGCTTGAAATTCCATCCCAACCAAGTTGCTAACCCACATGGCACAGCAGACCTCTCTTGTCTTGCTTGCTGCTTCACTCAGCAGTGCATTTCCGTAGATCCACCTGTTCTGCTCCACACTCCATTTCTGGTGAATCCTCTCATACCCCCAACCCCAGCACCTCTGGCCTATACCCCAGTTTGGCATTGGTGGTATGGGGCAAGCATAGCTGCCCTCCTATACCCCCAGTTCTTCTATGCATAAATAGATAAATAAATCTTAAAAAAAAAATTGCGTTCAGGCCTGGACAAACCGTTGACCTAATGGGATAGTAATCCCTGGGTGAAATTTTCCAGCTCACAGAGCTAACCCTGACAAAATTTATTTCCTCACTGGTTGATTTTGTTATGTTCATAATAAATAAACTTCATGTATCTCATGATAGGAAAAAATCAGAAGACAAGATCAAGAAAAATGTATAAAAAATTTTATTTCTAGGCAGAAGGAAAATGGAAGGTAAAACAAAAGAAGGCTTTCAATTCCAAGTAAAAGTGCTCACATAATCTGTGCTAGAGAAATTTAAAAATTCAAGAAGCAAGGTAAGCTATTAGACATACAGTAGAGCCTTCCAAATGGTATGTAGGAGAACAGTAGAGAAAAATTAAAACTCCAGAAACAAATATCATTCTTGCATAAATAGAAGAAAGTCCCAAAACATGCAAAAAATAAGAAGTAACTTGCCAAGTGCAAGGAAGAGGTCATGGGTATCATTAGGTCCTTGGGAGAAAATGTTTCATGACAGTCAGCAGTAGCTTCTTTTCTGGAATCCTCTCAGAATGATTATATGGTTGGAACTATGTGAGGACTGTAGGTATCTTCCAAGGAAGCAGGTTTCTCAGATGTAAGCATTACCACAGCAAGCTGGTCAATAGCTACCATAATACAAAACAGTTGTCACTAGACAGAGTCTGTAATCATTGAAGTAATGGTGCCAGAAACATGGGAACCACAGGTGAAGTGGAAATTAAGAAGTTCTGAAGATGATAGGTTAAAAACGACACCCTATAAGATGATGTAGCGATTGGGACTATAACCACTACAATACAAAACCGTGCAAGAGAATGTAGCCACGTCTCAGACACCATTCTCTATTAAAGGACAGACTGAATAGTTTTTTTCTCTCACATGTATGATAATCCACATCACTGGATAATTATTCTCCTGACAGAAGATGTTTCCCAACTGAAATTTTGTTTATAGGCTGTGCGTATCAGGACTATTTGTCTAAACTGCCTATCATACAGAAGTGGCTAAAGCAGCGTATGTCCTTCTTACTTGACCTCAGGTAATTTCACATCTCTGTTTAGGCTGCTTGTAAGAATATTATTTTCACACTACAGCTAGGGATGATTTTTTTCTTGTCTGAAATTTTGAGAGAGCCCTATAAAATATTATTTCAGATATTTCTGTGTTTGAACATTATTGAATAATTTCATACTAACATTCCAACTGTGAACAAAATGAAACTGGACAAATAAATTAAATGAGCATTATCAGATGTTTAATAAGAAGTTGCAAAGGACTATGATCCCTGAATAAAGGAAACACACAAGGTAAGACTCAGTCTCCCTGGCTTTCTGTTTGCAGACACTGTACTGAAGCACACGGAGACTGAGCCCAAGCAAAGCATGATGTTTTCCCTAAGCTGATGAGGCAAAGAGCAAAGTTAGAACATAATGAATCAGAGAAAATGAAGGTAGACATGATTTTAGAGAGAAGAGCGTGATGCAGAACAGGAGTACTGCAAACTTAAAGTGGGTCTCTAATGACTGGTCACTAGGCTAATTCCTTATAGCATACTACCAAAATGCAACAAATAGAAAGAGTCCACTCACGCAAGGAAGCAGGAACATATTACCTACAATGGGATGGGAGGGGGGGAGTATAGCAATTGATGGGAACAGATACAGAGCTAACAGAAATGTTGAAAAAAAAAGCAATTATGACTATAACACAATTATATTTTTTAAGGAATTAAAAGAAGGGCTCAACAAAATAAGTGAAGAGCTAGAAAATTTAGAAAACAAGTTGATCCCATAAAAATAGAAATTCTAGAATCAAGGAACACAGTGTTTGAAAGACAAAATTCAATACATTAGCTTTACAGCTGAATGGGTAATGCAAAAGGAAAAGTTTACAAACTTAATGGCAATAAAATATAAATGATCAAAACTGATACAGAGAGAATAAAAAGCTGAATAAAGGAAACACACAAGGTAAGACTCAGTCTCCCTGGCTTTCCGTTTGTAGACACTGTACTGAAGCACATGGAGAATGAGCCCTAGCAAAGCATGATGTTTTCAGGAGTAGCTTAATTTTTGAATTGGAATTCCAGAAGAAACACTGAATCTCAAATATAAAATAATTGAAGAAATAATGGACAATAACATATTTGCGTGGGTATCAATTTTCATATTTTATATATGAATGAGTAATTGAATTATGTCAAATTTTTTTTCCACATGTATTGAGTTGATTGTGTGTATTTCCCCCTTCTTTTAGTATGGTAATTACCTGATTTTTCAAAGACAAATCAACTTTTCTTTCCTTAGATCCAACTATTAAGCTTTCATATGGATTATTTATACTTGCATTTTTACAAGTGTATTTTTACAAGTAAGATTTTTACAAGTGTATTTATGAGGAATATTAATCTCCAAGTTACTTTCTTTGCAAATTTCTTTTCTGTTAGAAATATAAGGATAATTCTGCCTCATTAAAAAATGGGAATTTTACATTCTCCTCGATTTCCTGAAAGCATTTGGTAAGAATGGTATTGTAGCTCCCTAAAATGTGTGATAGAGATCACCAGTGAAATCATCCAAACCTCAGGTTTTCTTTGAGGGAATCTTTTTGATAGTAAATGTGAGTTATTTATCACATACTGGGCTATTCATGATTTCAGATTTTCCTTGATCAGTTGAGTCTTTCAAATATTTTCGTATATGTCAGTGAAATTGTTGCACCTATCAGTATATTGTTTTTCTTAATATTTTCTTAAGATACTTTTGATAATCACTCTCTAGGCACTAAAAGGTGAAGTTTAGAGAAATTAAGCTTTGAATATACTGGGAAAGGACAATGATTTACCTGAGTAAAGGCTGGTAGGATCATAACTGAATGTTTTTCAATTCAAAGAGAATATATAGTTGGCTATGTATTACAAAGAAACAAGTTCTACACATGGAATGATTTAATATTTGATCTGTGAGAAAAAATGGAAAGACCATTTTTTAGTAAAGTAAGACTCAGATAATTAGAAGTGTTTCACAATTTACAAAAGAGTTTAGTACTTTGAGAGATTAGATAAGGTGATGTTTTGAGTTCCTTATAATAGTGTTTTCACTTTTCTGTGATTCTAAGAACTGGTTCGGTTTTTTGATGTTGATTTTTCTACAATTTTTGAAGAACATGCTCTAGCCAGTAATTGTGTCCTTTCTCTTTAACATTACAATCTATGACTACATGGATTTTCGAATCACAGAAGATAACAAATACAGCTGAATTAAATGAAAAGAATCAATTTATCTATATATTAAATACTCATATTGATCAAAAATACATGAAAACATGAGTGTTTCTGAATCAGAGTGGAGAAAAGTGGTCCACCAATTTTGGGTGTTGGATGAGAGAGAAGGCAGAAACTGTAGTAAGGTGGTTGCCATCATCACTGAGCAGCCTGAGAATAAACAGGACACATCTGTCAGATATCATTTGAGTATTACTTTCAAAATTCTTTTTACTACAGTGGCTAGAGGCCTAGAAATTATTTTTTTCAATAATCTTGAGAAACATATTTGGTAACTGAAGATGGGCTAAATGAGTAGTAATAATTTTTTTTAGTAGCAGCAAGAGAGAGACACAGCATTTGAGAGATGGTATACATATAATTTTGCTAACAGGTTCCAGCTGTCCTCTCTATCACATCCCAATCTAATCCTATCAAATATATTCCTCTCTTTCTATCCTATTGGTCTAAGTTATGTTGATGAAAAATCAAGAGACTTGGAATCAGGTATATCCTAACTTCAAATCCTGATTATGCCATTTGCTGGCTGTGGAAAAAAAAGGAATATATTATGTGATTTCTCTAGGGCTTAAAAACAGTAGTACATAGCAGGGCTTTTTTGTTGCTGTTAAGGAATAAAGAAAGTATTTGCAAAGAATCTAGTGCAGTGTCTGGTGCACCATTAGTAGGTGCCTTCTTCATCTAAGTACGTCCTACCTATTTGTTTCATTTTCAATTTTGAATTTGTGGACCACTTTAATAGGAGAACATTCTAACTGACTCCTCTGCCTATTGTCTTGTACCACTTAAATCTCTTTTCCTTAATCACTTCAGAGTTACTGTTCCAAAATATAAATTTAATTACATTCATTGCCTGCTTACTGATTCTCAATGTTTCTTCCAAATGTATAGAATGGAGTTGACCTTTAAATTCTTAACAATAAGTATCATCTCTCTAGATATTTTTCCAGCTTTCTCAGGCCTTGTTCATGGAAGCCATC
>PVIJ01017496.1:0-29216 GCA_004024925.1 Scalopus aquaticus | reverse complement strand
TAAATTTTAGCTCTAGGACTAGAATAGATTTTCACCAATGCACTGGTGCCCAAGTTGAGATCTAACCTGACCATTAGTGCAAATTTGTTGTTCTTCACATTCTAGTTGTGCACCTTCAACCTGAGAGGTTGAAATCAGAGGACTTAGTCTATTGGTATTTAATACCCTCTTATTGGATATGAATGGTCTTCCTTTTTCCTTAAGACCTGCATTCTCTTTTCTTCTCTGTCCTTTGTCTGACTTCTCTTCGGCTGATATTTTTTCTCCTAGAAATTTGATAGATTAACAAAATTTGCAAGATTCTTTTACTATGCTTTTTGGTGCTCACCCAGAAGTTATAATAGGCATTCTCAACTTCTAAAATGTTAACACTCCTTCCACTTACTGTAGCAGCCAATGATTTTTAATCACTTAATCTCCTTTGTCCTCCTAACTTATTCTACCTTGGTCATGCGATTTAATTCTCTCTCACATGGATTTTAACCATTGGTTTCCATGTGTACTTATTGATGTATTTGCCATTTCCAGGTTCTACTTTCAAACCTGCATCTTCAACCTTGAGTCTGGTATTATTGTCCCTCTTCCTAAGAAACAGGTCTTTGATATAATTTTGCTAGTGACAAATACTCTTCAATTTTGTTTTCCTGAAAATGTTTTTCGCCCACATCTTTCCTTTCAAATACTATTTTGATGTGTTTCAGATTGTACGCTGGCAGATATCTTCTTCCCACCCTTTGAAGATGCTGCTTTATTGGCTTCTGATGCCAAGCTTCTGTGGGGAAGACAGCTGTTGTCCTCCTGTTCTTTGAAAATGCTGTGCCTTTTTTCTCTGACTTATTTTCAGATTTCTTAAATCAAACAATTTTTACAATGTTGAATGTATGCTTTCCCATTGGTAATTTGAGGGAGACTATAAGAAAGATATTTAGTTAACTCTTGAAAACAATCTATTCTGCTTTTGGTAAATTTCTGACCCCCCTAAACTCGTGATGGTCTGACATCTTTCAGTCACCCCGACCCCCAGGCTAATTTCTAACAGCACTTTCATTCACTGTTTTCTCTGGCTATTGGGCCATATATATTTCCTATCTATCTTTATCTCATTTACAAAAGGAGTTTCAGCAGAACCTTGTTCTATTCATATCAACAGTTACTATCCCTGGTCAAGGTTTCCCACAAATGAAAGATGCTGGTCATGTCCTCAAAAAAATCTATGAAAATTCTACTCTCTTTTCTCAGCATGTCTCTTCCACATTCTGGTCACTTTTGATAATTAAATTACTGTTCATTAAATATGTGATATCCAAGTATGCTGTCTAAGTAGTTGTAACTGAAGTTTCTGATGACAAAACAACGACCATATGAAATACCCAGGTTACTGAAATGAGTTTGTCAGCACCCACATGACAAGGAATGAAGGGATTCTGAGTGGGTCCACCTGACTCCCTCGTACACTCAGCACACTTGCACGTGTAGGTGTGATCATATGCACGTGCTTGTGTGTTAGTTTCTTCAACATCTTTTAGTTTTCCCGAGAATCCCCCTATAAGCTATTGCATCCAGTAGAAAGGACATTACAAACCAGTTAAACTGTCAGTGTACATGTAGTCGCTTCAATTTGTGTTTGACTTAAACATGGAAATGAAATTTTCATTAAAGATAACTTATTGATGGACCTCCCTGGTGGCGAAGCGGTTAAGCGCTGTGCTGTGGAGCTGTCTTCGGCAGTGGTGACACGAGTTCTATGCCCGGCCAGGGAGATTCCCACATGGCGCAGCAGACCTCTCCTGCCTCGCCCACTGCTCCCCTCAGCAGTGTATTTCCGTCGATCTGTCTGTTCTGCTCCCTACTCTGTCTCTGGTGAACCCTCTTGCCGCCCCATGCCTCTGGCCTGTACCCCAGTTTGTATGCATAAATAAATAAATCTTGAAAAAAAAGATAACTTGTTAATATATTTATATAATGTGTCTTTGCCTGTCAAACAGAAAGAACAAGAGCAGATGGACAAAAGTAGAATAAAAGAGAGTTGACTGAGATGTTGATTTTAAAGATCCACTATTTACTACACTTAAATACCACGCAAGACTCTCCTCTGTAATAAGCAATAGGTCTGATAGGTAAATATCAAAATAGTTTACTGTAACAATATCATAAACTTAATACCGTCTCAATTTTTAGCTCCTAAAAATCGGTAGTCTCTGAATCTTGATGTCTTCCATTCCCAGCCTTATGACAGAATAATCCTAGAAGTGATTCTTTTCTAGCCACTGATTTATTATAGCAACTAGAATGATCATATATGGCACATCAACCAGCAGCAGAGAGCTGCCCACACTGTGTTTGTGTTTGTGTAACTTTGCTTTCTTGAACGACTATCTCTTGTACCATTTCTGTCACTAGGATTACAGAATCTAAATTGAGATAGCTTATATAGTTTTTCCAACCTATTCATCTAAATTGATCACATACCACTGTAGCTTTTTCAAGAACTATAAGTTCATTGCTTGGATTAAAGCAATGTTTTACCAAAATTGAAGGGTACAGTGCTTGACAGAGTGAAGACTTAAACCTCAGAGAATAGGAAGACTCTATAGATGGAGGGACTAAGTAACTTAATTATTCCTTTTAGGTGAGTATAAAAACGTAACCTGCATTTCCCAAAACTGCCCCCCCAGCAATAGATATTCTTAATCAAATGTAGAAAATGTAAAATTTTACACTTGATCACTTGATTTATTCATTATTTTTAAATAACATATTTTTCTGTGTATGCTCAGTTTTTAGATCTTGTGTACTTAATTCCATTAAATAATTGAGTGTATTCACTGCAATGTTTGGAGGGAGGATTGGGCATCAGTTTGGTAGCATGAACTACCTGCTGTAATTGAGGTTTTTACTAGGGATTTCTCGCATTATTACAGAGAAACAGAGATGACTGCCTAGCACATTTTCAAAGACGTGAGCTGTTATCATTTGTTAATATATTTTTTTTAAGATTTATTTATTTATACATACAAGCTGGGGTACAGGCCAGAGGTGCGGGGCAGCGAGAGGGTTCACCAGAGACAGAGTGGGGAGCAGAACAGGCAGATCAGAAATACACTGCTGAGGGGAGCAGCGGGCAAGGCAGGAGAGGTCTGCCGCGCCATGTGGGATTCTCCCCAGCCGGGCGTTGAACTCGCTTCGCGCGCTGCCAACAGCTCCACAGTGCAGCAATCAACCACTGCACCACCAGGGAGGCCCCATTTGTTAATATTAAACTCAGAGGAATGTTAGCACTTCAATTATGTAAAAAATAATTCATCAGGAAAAGATGAATCAGAGTCAAAAACCTAGGTATGGGCGCAGTGATTGTTAAGTACTTGTAGAAAATCCTACCTAAATGTTAAGGACTTTTTGTATAATTGCAAATTCAGAAAGCTTACTAGTGAACTCTAGGACTTAAAGAAAAGTTCCATCGAGAGGAATAAAGACCCACAAAGTTCACAGCTACATCCAACTGGGATTTGATTAAATTAAGGAGACAGGGTCACCGTGAGGCTCTACCCTCTAGATGCCAGCAATGCCCCTCCCCCAATCTGAACAAAAATGTCTCTAGTCATTTACAAATATCTTCTGGGAGGACAATATCATCCCAGTTTGAGAAATATTATTTTTAGAGAAAAGTCCAGAAATGTTGCCTAAAGTCCTACCATGTCCTTAAATTTCATGCTAATTTATATTTGATGTAATGCATGTTTAAATGATCCGCATTTTAAGAGAGGGAATTCATCTACCACATGATTATCTAACTGTAAAATAATTTATTTACAGAGTGAAAATACTCTCCTTGATAGTGTGGTGGTAGAGACATGTCTTCATACATTTGTCCAAAATTTTAGAGTGTCCAACACCAGAATAAACCACAGTTTCATAATATTTATTTATATTTATAAAATGTATTTATATTTATAAGTTATAATAAAGTTATTTTATTTATAATGTGATTTGAGTGGATACCATGAGCTAGGTGTGTTCATCTCTTACAACAGATGTGAGTTGTGATGAGTCTGATATTCTGTAAGGAAACTACCTAATGGGAGGGAGAGGCTTTGTATGTGGCTGGGGGGGCGGGCAGAAATGGGAAATCTCTGTACATTTCCTTGTGTGGCTTTGAACTTAAAACTACTCTTTAAAAAATCTTTTCTGATTCCATGTGTGGAAGTTACATAATCCAGAACTTTTATGACTTTATGTCTATTTGATGGTGTGTGTTCCTGATATTTGGTTGTCTTTTCTTCCCATAATCTGATTATTTTCTGACTGATTAAATATCACATATTAAACATCACAGAGGAAATGTGTGATTCTTTATGACTGGCCCACAGAGGAATTTCATTTGCTATTTAAATCAATCTGGGATTGAATTAATTTAGCCTTGAATAGCAGAGCGAAGATTTGTCTAACCCTGCCACACTCCCTGCTAGATTAGGGTGCTTCAGCAACCCCCACAACAGCCTATGATATGCACAAAGCCACCTTCATTTTACTAAAAATGAACTTCAACTTTGGCCAATCCCAGTTTCAACAATTATAATCTACAAATGCCTCTAAAGGAAAAGTAATATCCAAATTCCACGCTCACTGCTTTAGGCTTCTATTCTTGAGGAGAAATTACTCTTAGTTGTCTTTGTAACTACTGTTCATATTCAAATAGCTCTGCCCCAATTTGCCATATGAGGAGTTTTGTTGACAGGGTAGCCTACCACTGTGTGAAGTGGGATTGCTGACGTATTATCTCTATGATCTTAGTAATTTGTGTGTTATGGATTTATCACCATATATTCCATTCTCCCTAATTGTGGTTTGTTGCTTTGTATTCATTTGTTTTGGGCTTGTGAAAGTTCTGGTGTAGAAAAATCACTGGCAACAGATCTTCATTTGTTGAACTAAAAGATAGTTTCATAAGTGTTGTTACTAAGCCATTGTGTTTTCATCATAAAAGGGCACTATTCCTTTCCATCAACCAGCTGCATTTGTTATTTTTCAATTATTAATCCAATGGTATAAAGTGATGTGTTATTATTAATTCAATGTGTATTTTCATTACTATTAGAGTAACTCTTCAAATATTTATTGTCTACTTGGATTTCTTTTCTCTGAACTAATTCTTATCTTTTGTCCATCTTTTGCAATTTACTTTTTAAATTTTTTACTTAAATTATACAAGATCTTTGTATATTCTAGTCCTTAAACTGTTATCAAAAAGCTCTTCAAATACATCCTCTTTTGAGCAGATACTTTGTTTAGGAAATATTTTATCCGTAATTCATTTTTTATTTTAAATTCTAAATTATTTCATGCTTTATAGGCTGTATTTACTTTTGTGTTTAAGAAATTTCAGTAATCCCTAGTCTAAAATATAAAAATATACATAGTTTTTACTTTTCAGCAAAGATTTGAATGATAAAATATGCTACCTTTAAATCTTTAATTTAATTGAGACTTTGTTTGCTATAAGCTAGAAATACAATTTGTCTCAATGGTGAGGCTCTTGTTCTAGCAATCTTTATTGAATAAAGCATTTTGTCCCACTGAACTGAATTAATTTATTGGACATTTATTAAATTTATGTGTACTGTAGTACAAATATACAGGCTATTACATATATTGGAGAAGCTTGATGTATATATTAAATTCATCTATTCTGAAAGAAAATCACTTAGATCCCATAAGTACATACACAGATACATAATAATTCAAGTGTGAGAATAAAACAAACATTCTCATGAATGCAAGAACTAAAAATGTGTTACCCTTAGATTATCTGTAAAAGAATTTCTATAGGTTGTAACCCTAGGAAGAGGCCAATAAAAGTCATTGATGAACTTGTGCTCAACAAGCAAAGATTTTCAATTTTTATAACTTTGTCAAATCCTATCACACTCACTTGTAAGAATAGCAATCTATTTAGAATTAAAATTACTATTAAATTTTTGAAGCTTTAAAAGCATAATCAAATTTAATTTTCACAATATTATAAAGTGGAAAATATTATTATCTCCATATAATATAATAATATTATTAAGGGCATACTCAGATTTAATTTTTGCACTATTATTATAAAGTAGAAAATAGTATTATCTCCAAATAATAATATAGAAGTATGATGATAAACTCCAATACTAACATTATTATGCTATAAAAACGAAGTTTATTTTTTATTTTATTTATTTATTTTTTCCTCTACTGTTGTTCAATTTTGTGCAATATTTGATTTCCCGCCTCAGCTGTGGTGCCTGGAGTTCTCACACCCCCTCAGCCACTGTGAATCAGTCTACTGTCCCTTGTGCTCTCCCCTCCCCTATTTTAACCCCCTGTCCCTCTCCCTTCCCTGCTGGATGCCTCAAATCTAAGGTTTGCTTGCAGGTTCTGTCTTTTTCCTGACCCTGTGCTTGGTGAAACCAAAGTTAGAGAGGCAACAGTCATCTCAGACCTGCTCAGTGGCAGAGCTGGGGTTGGGTCTGCCAGCTGGAGCTGCAAAGGCCATGCTTTTACACACAAAACCATTTATAATCGCCTTTGATTTCCACAGCATGCCCTTTGTTCAGAACCTGAAGGTTGATTCCAAATTAGTAGGTCTGGAACATTCCATTCTGCCATGTTTTCCTGCTTGAGAGAGTGGGAGGTGATGGATTCTGCTCATTTCAAGGAGCTGTGTATGTGGCATAAATTGTCTCAAAATGGACCTGGAAATGTGTATCTCCATCACGTCTCCATTGGTTGTTGCCCACCAAGCCAGTGCTCTTCTCCAGTGTCCACCTTCTCCTCCGTGTACTTTTTTCCCACTTTTGTTTCTGAGAATAGGATTCTGCTCTGTGTTTTCATTGCCTTATGCTTTATTGAGATGATAATGGTTTGTGACACTGCATATGATTTAGGGGGACAAGTTTACACCTCCTCACACCCACCACCAAAGCATAATCCTCCACCTTAGAGAGTTGGGTGCCTTCCCCCATTTGCTCCCAAGCCCTACTCTCCCCCACTGATAGCCGGCCTCTTAGTAATAATTATTTCATATATTCAATAAGGATTGTACATCTTTATAATAAGCAGAATAGAAAAGATTGTAAAATTTCTGTGTGTTGAATTTGTTTCCACCTATCTTAGAAGATGTGCCTTATTTCAAAACAATTTCATCAAGTAGCTCTGATTATTCTTATTGTACGGTTGAGGGAAAGAAAGAAAAGATTTTAAACAAGTTGCCCAAGGTCATATTGCTTTAAGTGACAGTCTCCATTCCAAATGATGCAGTCTACCTCCAGAGTTCTGCTCTTAACTTCGAGAGAAATGAACAAGGTGCCTTAAAATAATACTGTGACACAGGTAGCCATTGACTTTATTTCATTTGGCAATGAAGGGACATAATAGCAACAAACCATTAGAGAATAATGATGAGCTTATCATGGAGTGAATCAATGTATAGCTGCATTTTCCTAAGCTGATGAATATGACGGAGCAATTTTACTTGCAAATACTACATAACAATTACTCAGTTAAATTGAGCTAGCATTTCTACGTATTATGATTTTCAGTTTACTCAAAAATAAACAATTTCCACTCTTTGCAAAGCTTGCATTATAATAGATCTTTCATTTGAATATATTCTGCAATTAAAAGTCAATATTCAGTAGTTTGAGTCATCTGTTACAGCTGAATTGTGTCTTCCAAAAAGATATATTGAAACCTTAAACCACAGTACCTCAGAGTGTGAACATGTGTGGGAAAAAGGTTCTTAAAGATCTAATTAGCCAAGTGAAGAAGAGTGGGCACTTAATTGAATATGGGATGGGAACTAGAGGGAACTCTGGGCACACGCACACACACACAAACACATGTACACACAGGCACACACACAGCCACACATTGTGTGCATACACACATGGTGAACACATGGAAGCAGGGAGTGGAGTCAAACTGTCACCAGCCAAGGAGTGCTAGGGACCCCAGAAACTACAGATCCCAGGAGAGACTGCCCCCTGGAGGCTGCAGAGGGTGCACGACCCGCCGCAGTCCTAAGTAGTATGTAGACTCTGGACTATGAAAACATACATTTTTCTTGCTTTACCCTCAGTTGTGATACTTTATGACAGCACAAGGAAAGGAGTGTACCATTCCCAATAATCCACCACTGATCTCATATTTGGAATAAGCCTTCTTTAAAAATCTAGTTTCCAGAATAATGTTGGAAACTATAACTCTTGTCTGAATCAGACACTGTAACATGATACAGAAATGTCTTTTGTTTAACAAAATGAAAACATGGATTCCAATATTTAACTCTTACTTGTGGGAAAATGTGTCCATGAACCCTTCCAAGTAAGCTCGTAAAGACTTAGCTAAAGATGGGGGTCTCCCTGGTGGCACAAGGGGTTAAGTCTCAGCACTATGAAGCTACCCCAGCCACTGCAGCACGAGTTTGATCCCCACCCACATGGCGCAGCAGACCCCTCCTGTCTCCCCACTGCTCCCCTCAGCAGTGAATTTCAGTAGATCTGCCTGTTCTGCTCCCCACTCTGTCTCTGGGGAATCCTCTCACCCCCTACACCTCTGGCCTACACCCCAGTTCTCATATGCATAAATAAAATAGATCTTTTTAAAAAAGGGCTTAGTCAAAGATGAAATTGTGCATTTGTTCTCCAGAAATAGTAAAGGCAGACTGTGTTCTAGTTGTTCGGATTCCTCAAGAGATCAAGTTTGTTTTTGAAGATCATATGAATTTCAATGACACAAACAATTAATAAAGGATAGCAGAAAGCCTATGCCTCTTGAGCCCCTTTCCACAGTGCTAGGAATAATGGCTTATTATGTGTATGTGGAAGAATTAATCAAAGAACATGAAGTAATCTGGCGTGTGTTTGGGCTGCTATAATGGTGATATTTATACAAAAAATTATCCTTTGTCCCATTGATGCAATTAAGAATATCATAGATTTCAACATCTCTCTTGGAAAAGCGTTGTAGAGATAGGAAATATAGTAAATCAAATTCTGTATCCAAAAGAAAAATCCAAAGTATCCAAACCATACTATATAGTTTACAATATGATCAAGATCATTTTTAAGCTTCAACCAAAATATTTCAAACTTAGATCTCAAAGTCGTGGCTTTGGCACCGCAACCCACCGCATCTCTTAAATAGCACACTGGCATAGTTTTTCAACAGCTGGACCAATAGCCTTAAATAGCTCAGCAATCATTTGTCATCATTGCTGCATATAAAAATCTATATTTTTATGTTATTAGATGCACAGAAACATTAACAGTTAGCAATACATTAACTTGCGCATGCAAACGGGCACCTTGGCCTTTTAAAGTATTTTTTAAATCACCAAATATACACAAAACAAATTAAGTTGTCTAAAACAAAATCCCTCTGCAAAAAGCAACTGTTCAAATGTCCTCGCCCAAACAAACTGAAAAGTACGGTCTAACCTTGCATTTTTGAGAATTCACTAAAGAAACTCATGATCACAGCCTTATGAGTACGAAAATGCTATTTAAGCGAGGATTTTACCCACTACAATCATGTGAAAAGATAAAATGCACATTGTATTTTTAGATAACAATTTGAGGGGGAAAAAAGTCAAATGGAATTTTTTAATAGATGACTATTACAATATCATTTTATAACATTCAATTGTAGGAATGTATTTGATGTTTAGATTCCTATATAGATAATCTTAGACTTTAATTTATTGCAAGTCAAATGGCTCATAGATAAAAAATAAGGACTAGAAGTAAGATCATCAGAATTTTAAGTGCTTGTGTTTAATTGTATAGATGAGAATCTCAGTTTAAATAAGGAAATATTCTATCAAAGCACAGACCTCGTGATAATTGATTGCAATGTAGAAATAATGTTAAATTTTGAACAAGAGGATTAATTAAACAGGCTTAGAAAATCAAACTATTTTTAAGGTCTGTTGGCAAATATCTGTGTGTGCATGCAAGAGGGACAGAATTATATACTGCCTGTTCATTTTAACAGTTACTCGTCTACATAATTCATGTGCATTTAGAATTTCCTCTAAAAGTGATTGGTTTGGTTAATGTGTTGTTGGATAATGCAATGCACTGGGTGCTGGGAGATTAGCTAGGAAACAAGAAAGTTGACTTAAACAAGGCTGTTGATGGAGATGTCAGGAAGTGAAAAAAAGTGAGACCTATTTGGAGGAAGAATCCAGAGAATGGTCAATGAGGAAGAGAGAAGGGCCAAGAATGACATCTAGATTTCTGGCTGGTGGGACGAAGTAGCCAGTGAGGCCACTCATTAAAAAGGAGCACTGTAAACTTGACTCACCACTGATACGTGTATAATTCTTGACCTTCATTTACAAGAAGAGCAACACAAATTAACTGGGAAATGAGATCTACCATCACTACCAACATCCAACAATAAAACGCTTTCTGCAGAGATTGAGTAAAAGGAAACACAATATGGTGAAAAGTATTAATTGATAAAACCCCCTTAGCAAGCAATTTGACAACACTTAGTAAGTTGAAGACGCCAACACTTTGAGTATAAGCCATCTGGAACGTGTCCTGGGGAAATGCCCACACGTCTGCCTTGGGAAGGCACATCCCATGCGTCTTCACTGCATCACTTTGTTATGGCAAAGCAGGACACATGTTATGGCAAAGCAGCAAAGACACATAATTCCATCTCAGGAGTGTAGCTACTTTGACAGTTTTCAAACAATGGCATTTTGTATTGCAGCAAAAAGCAGCAAATGGGACCTGTATATACTAACACAGATAAATAACAAAAATGTGATGTTATGTTTAAAAGTTGCAAAAGGACATGTATATTACCACACCATGTATATGATTTTTAAAAACATAAAACACTATATTCTGCTCATGTAAGTTACAAAGTGAAATCTAGGAATGATTAACGCCAATATTATGATGGTTGTTGCCACTAGGGAAGAAAGACATGAAGGAACTTCACATGTACAATACGAAATATACCAAAGAAGGCTCATTATCACAAATCATCAGGGAAATGCAAATCAAAATGACAAGGAAATGCTATCTTACATCTTCAAGAATACCCATACCAAAAATACCAGAAGCCACAAGTATTGGCAAATATGTGGAGAAAAATAAACCTCAAACACTCTTGGTGGGAACACAGACAGGTTCAACCCTGTGGAAAACAATATGGAGGTTTCTCAAAATAATAAAATAGAGTTATCATATGATCCAGAAATTCCACTCCCACATACCTACCCAAAGAATACAAAAACACTAATTTGAAAGGCTAGATGCACCCCTGTGTTCACTGCAGCACTATTTATAATAGCCAAGTTGTGGAAACAACTTAAGTGCCCTAGCACAGAAGAGTAGATTAAAAAGATGTACTCTATTTACCCAGTGGAATACTACACAGCTATGAAAAAGGTGAATTCCTGCCATTTGTGACAACATGGATGCATCTCAAGGGAATGACACTAAGTAAAATCAGCCAGAAGGAGAATGACAAGCACCAGGTGATTTCATTCCTGTGTGGAATACAGAGAAACAAAGGAAGGACCAGACAAAACCAAACCAGGACAATCACTCTGACTGTAATACTGAGGTTACCAGAGATGGAAGGGGCGGGGGGAGAACAAAGTGGCAAAGGTTCCAGTGGTCTAGGGAGGAGGAATGTGGGTGCTCTAGTGGTGGAGGAGGGGACATGCTTCTAAAGAGGTGTGATCCTATACCCCGAAATTATAAATAGTGCTGTAAAGCAGTGCTACCTCAATAAAGATTAAAAAATAATAATTTCTGGTTGGGGGAATTAAGAGTGTATTTTATTTGCTTCATTATACTCTTCTGTATTTTTGCGTGCTAATGATAATTTTAATAATTAATAAAAGGGTTCATTAAAATATATTTGAAATATTTTATTAGACCATAACTATTGTCATCCCTTACTGTACTCAAAATATTTAAATACAGCATTTTAAAAGATGAAGCATAAATTATTTTGAGAAGCACGCTTACCTTGGCACCAACACGCACAGCGCCGGCCGGCTCGTGTTCCCTCTGGGTCCAGCGGTGAGAACAAGCCTTGGAGCTCCTATTGCCATCATCTCCTGCACTTCCCTTCGCCTCCACCAACTCTTCAGAAATCACCCTGAAGAGTAGCGCTCTTTTCGTTAGTCAAATCTGAGTTCCGAAGCTGAGAATCTGCCTTAGAAAATCAAAGGCGAGTTGTCAGAATAAAAAGGGCCAGGTTTTGCAAAACTGTGCATTTAGAAGAGTGGAGGGGGAGTTCGGGGATGAAGTTGGGGGACACAAACCAGCTCCTGGGTCCCTCATCCCCTGCAAGACTTCGCAAAAGTTGCTTAATCTAGGCAAGGTGCAATGTCCTCTGCTGAGACACTAAAAACACCCTTGGGTTCAGGCTATTTCTAATTTTTCCAAGATTCTTTTTTCTTAATCTTCTTAATTGAAGAAACATGGGATTATGAGTTTATACACCATTCTTGTGCATCAAGAACAGCAGAATGTGTCCACAGTACATTAAGTTCACCACTGAGAGTTCATGCCCATCCTTTGCGAGACAATGGACCCCTTTACCTAATGTCCCTTCTGTCCCCTGCCTTGTGATAGCCATGAAATGACATCTGGGGGCTCCTCTCTGCTCTATGCACCTCCTAGATGATGTTTCACTATCTTTAGTCCTCATCTAATTCCTAAGTGAGGCTGAGAGGACACATTATCATCAGTATTTGATGCTCAGGGAAACACATTCATCAGGCGAATGTCCCCAAGTGGCTCAGCGACACGGCCAATGATTCTGACCCACCCCTAAAGGCACAGCATTTAGTCATCTAACTGCACTGACATCTGTAATCTTTGTGTAAAGAAAAGGAGTTCCCGAAAATGAGAACTTTAAACAACATTATGGTTATTAGCTTCTCTGTATTAACAAGTTACTAAATCAGACATAACCTGCTGAAAGTCAAAGAAATTCAGCGAAATCACAGGCAGAGCAGACAGGTGGAAGCTAGGTGGGGCCGTCGCTCACTTCCACAGGAATTCTTGAAAGAAAAACTGTTCTCATGTCAGGATTATTTATGTCATATCATCTAATTTGTTTAATTAACTTCCTTCTCATTTCCCCCTCACTTTAGTTTCCCCCCCACCAGCCTGTGTCCATCAATGTTTCTTTGGAGAAGTGGTTGGTGGAGGAATTACACTTAGGAAATAAAATATTCTTATTTACTATAACTTACTTCACTCTATAATAGGATAAAATTTGATCTGGGTTACACTTACAAATAAAAGAGAGCAGTGAGGATGAATGTGTTAGTGCTGAGGTGTGAGGATTCAGGTGAAGGTTAAAGGTCCTGACGTGTAACTATGCTGAAGAGCTAACACAAGGGGAAACCCCAAGTGAAAAGTGTGTTATATTTTTTAATGACTGGATGCTGGTTTAAGGTTTTCGTTGTAGAAATAGATGCCCTTAACACTTGTAAAATCATCTGTTTTCCAAAATCACCATAATGCATTTCATGGCTATTTTGAGAACATTTTACCTTGTATTTTGAATCTTTGAATTTTTTAAAATGAGATCAATATTAGTCTCTGTGGAATGGATCTTCATAATTTATGGTTTTTTGATAATTTCTAAGCAAACACATTCTGCTCTAGGGTAGACGCAGCGATAAATTTCATTGTCCCAAGAATATTGGTAATTTAAGTTCTTTGCACTCTGAAGTTCCTTATTGATTTTACTTAACCCTCAGGATCCAATTTAAAATGAAATCTTCTCTGCCCCTGGTAGAGATACAGGTAGAATTTGGATTAGAGGAAGCAAGGTAGCGTAAATCCAAATATTATTTCATTATTTGTCATTTCTTTCTTAATTATTTTGTCTAGTCTTTCTCTTTTTGGGGGGGCAGGAAATGAACCTGAGGTGCCATTTTAAGAGTGTTGGAAAAATTAAAACTAACCTAAGGGACACATCCTCTCCTTGAGTTTCAGTCTTGATTTCTCTGTGTTTCTGTAACACCAAGAAGATGCAAATTCTAAGAAAAGTGTATCTACTGGGGACATTCTTAGAGCTCTGGTTATTTCGAGGTGGGAAGAAGAGTCTTAGTTTTTTCCTCTTTATACTGAAATTTATTCTTTGAATTTGGAATCACACTTTCTCCTATGATGCATTTTATTCACCTAGGTGCTGTCCCAAGTGCTTATGGGTACTGTTATCTGAGTACAGTTCTAGTTGTTTTCCTCATGAGAACAAACTTGGTTATCACATTGGTGAGGTAGGCACTACTATACCCCATTTAACATATTAAATTTAACACAAGATGCAGAGAGGTTGGGTAATTTTCTCCAGCTCAGACAGCAGGTTCAAATGAAATCCAGGCAATCTACCCTGATTACTTATACCCATGATTACCGGTGGTGCTAAGATAAAGGAAGGACCATCTTTGGCACTCAACATTGTCCACCATATTGGAATGATGATTGGAATAATCTACATTAAAATCAAAGCACCCTTCACATGTAAATATTTTTTAATTTCACTTAATTCTGCCTTTGGTATAACAAGGATACCTTCTAATCCATTAAAAATGTGGTTGCTCTTGAACATATGTACCCTTGGTTCAAAGTAGCATCATTCACAACATTCAAGACATAGAAAAAACCTAAATGCCCATCAACCCATGATTGGATGACCAGGTCATGGTGTGTATACTCAATGGAATTCCACTCACTTATTTACAAAGATGAAATCAAGACTTTTGCAACAATATGAATGGGACTTGAGCTGATTATGCTAAGCAAAATAAGTTAAAAGTGAAAGAAGATTATCCAATGGTTTGTCTCGTGTGGAATATAAATAGCAAAAACAAAAGGAACAAACCAATTCAAAATAATAAATCTTATATGCTGTGAAAAATGGTGTGCTTAGCAGAGAAGAGGGGAAGGATTGGGAGGAATGGGTAGAAGGGTCAATTCCATAATGTGAGTATCTTGAGAACTTTGGGGGAGGAGGCAGGGCAGTATATATGCATACAGAGGAGAGAAGCTGGTGATCACTAGTAAATCAATAAAATTGTATTCTAAAATAAAAGAATATGGGAACCCATCTTCCCATCTTTCTGGGCTATAGTACCATCTGTCTCGTCTCCTTGCTCTCATCCTTCCTCATGATCATCATGAGGAGAATAATGATTCTTCTCTCTCTGCAATGTGTCTAGAAGCAATCACTTGGTATTTATCCTGCTCTCCAGAATTAGTTCTATTCATTTTATTGTTCTGCTGCTCAAGTCTCCCTCCATCTATCATGGCTCACTTTTGTTTAAAGACAATTTTAAATACCAATGTTGGTTCCTTCTGGTTTCAGAAAAGTGATTGATTCTCCCTGACAAGAGCCCGTAGCACTTTTAGCCTCACCTTTTATTGCTATTCTCAGTGTTGAACCTGGCAAAGACAATAAACCACATAAAGAATATTTTCTCTGAGACCTTTTCCTTCACCCTGACTTACACCCCAACTCCACTAGAAACACAATATTCTTAACATGATCTCTTCCCTCATCTTACCTGCCTGCTTTCTGACCTTGCCAAGCCCAGTCTCTTGCTAACATGATCGCAAATGAATCCAGGAAATGAATCTCATGAATGTGTAAATGGGCATGACCTTCCAGAGGGACAGAATAATCCTCCTGACTTCTCATTTCTCATAACAATGTAGAAATATCCAATTTTAGAGAATTCTGAGACACTTTGCAGTATAGTTCATTGTCTGGATACATATTTAGTTGCTAATTTATGAAAATTGTTCGTTTAATATCACTCTATACTATTCTGGATTCTACTATGTCTAGTCTGTGCTATCATAATAGTTTTTAAATTACTTGTTTCAAGGTCTCATACCCCTCTGCTATCATTTGGTATTTTAACCAATATTTTGTCATCTACCCTGTGCTTACAACACACAAAGTTCTGATAAAACAAAGTCAAATAGTACATTGTTCCTCTCCTCTACAAAGGTTGATAGCCCAGTGGTGTGTGTGTGTGTGTGTGTGTGTGTGTACATTCACTTGCTCATCCTTCACGCTGCAGCCACATTAACCTTCCTGAAACATGGATTTGATTACTATGTCCTCCTACTTAAAACGTTAACCTCTCCACATACCATCAACAAATCTTCAACACAGATGCCAAGAATACACAATGAGGAAAGGGCAGCCTCGTCAGTAATGATGTTGGGCAAACTGGATGTGCCCGTGGCAAAGAACACCTATCTTCACCATGGATAAAATCAACTCAATGTGGATTAAATACTTAAGTGCAAAGCTTGAGACAGTAAAACTCCTAGAAGAACACGTGAAAGGTAAGCACCTGACAGCGGTCTCAGCAAAGAAATTTTTGGATTTCACACCAAAAGCATAAGCAACAAAAGCAAAGATGGACAAGGTGGACCACATCCAACTTAAAGATCCTGCACAGCAAAGGAAACCATGAACAAATTGAAAAGACCAGTAGAATATGAAAAGTGTTTGCAAACAACATATTTGATAAGGGTTAAAATACAAGGAATTCATCGTACAACTCAATAGCAAAATAATAGTAATAATAATCCACCTTGAAATGGGCAATGGACACGAATAGACATTTTTTCCAAAAATTGTAAATGTTCAATAGGCACATGAACAGGTACTCAACATTACCAGTAATCACGAAAATACAAATCAAAACCACAAGGAGTTATCATTTCATAGCTGTTCGGGTGGCTATTATCAAAATGTAACAATGTTCGCAAGGGTGTGGAGAAAATGGAGCTCTGGTGCACTGTTAGTGGAAGGCCAATGGGTTCAGTCATTATACAAAACAGTATGGAACGTCCACAAAAAATCAAAAGTAGAACTACTATGTGATCCATCTATCCCACTTCTAGGGATAGAGCCATAGGAAGTGAGTCCATTATCTCAAAGAGGTTATTCCCATGTTCACCGCAGTGTTATTCACAGTAGAAAGACAGATAAACAATCTATGTCCATTGATGTCCAGACAAGTTTTCTGTCTGGATGTTGAGCTGTGACTTTTACTATATTTTTATATATACGTTGACACACAGAGAGTGATAATATTCACTCACACAAATGAAGGAAATCCTGCCATTTGTGCCAGGGTTGGATGGATCCACCTGGAGGAAGTGAAATAAACCAGACACAGAAAGGCAAAAGCTGCATCATTCTGTTGACATGTGGAATCTTAAGAAAAAAAGTCAAATTCATAGTAACAAAGATCAAAATGTTGAATAAGGGGGGTGCTGGGTGGGATGAGGGAAATGGGGAGATGTTGATCAAAAGGTACAAATGTTCGTTCTAAGGTGGTTATGTTCTGGAGACTTAATGCACTGCATGATGAATCTAGTTACTAATACTGTTTTGGATACATGAAATTTGCTAAGAGGAGACACCAGGTGTTCTTATCACACAGACACATACAAACACGTGCACACACACATACACAAAAGAAAACTGTATGATATGATATGTATGAATTAGTTAGAGTTTACTAATCTATCTACATACATATGTATATGTATATATGTGGAAAGGTCATTTTGTACAACCTCAATATACAACAATTTGTATAGACTTTGAGAAAACTGAAAAAAGTAAGACTGCATTTTCCATTCAATTGATTGAACACCTTGCACCCCTATGACAATTCCCCTATATGCACCACACTTCCTGAGAGCAGCATTCATCCTGGATGCTTTTCTCCTTCCAGAATGTCCCTCAGCTTCCCCCTTACCTCTTGGGAGTGCACAATCATTTCTCTGACAAAGCCCAGCATTTGACTTCCCTCCAGTCCCAGAGCACTTCCCCATCCTGGTGCTGGGCTCCTGCATTTACACCCCTCAAACACCATCTCCTTAAGAAAAGACTTCCCTGCCTTCATCCTTCACAGCAAAGGGACCTCCATCCTTTTCGAATACTTGCAATGCTCTGTCTCTTTCTTAAGACAAGTCCCTGACTATAGCTTACATGTTCCACGTTTAAGGCCGTGGAATATGGAGCAGAAAGAAAAGGGAGGTTCGAGCAAAGCTCTAGCGGTCCCCATGCTGGCTCTGCTCAATTCTCTCCCTGCATCTGGGCATTATTTAACCTCTCTCTTCATTTTTTCCTCATCTACAAAATGCACAGAACAAATAATTCCCCATCTGAAGTTGTACGGAAGTTGTTTGGCACAGCTCTCTACATGTTCAGTGGCAGGTTTCTCTGTCCTCATGGAGCTGGCATATTTTGTCTCCTGAATTAGATGTTTCGCAACCATCCACAGTTTTACTTGGTTTGAATGCCCCTGTGTTCTCCACACATTATTTTGAATATACTGATAACTCCTGTCATTGGTTTAAACTAAACTTAATTATCGCTTGAAATATTTGCAGGCACATGAATATACACATGAAACCAGAGTAATGTTGGAGTATCAAAGATTGCACAGAATTTTGTGTGGCAAGGAGAGAGAAGTTTTAGGATGGGGAAATCTTGTTTCTCAATTTTCAAGTCACACCAAAGGATTCCCACCTGTGAAAGGTCACACTTATTGGCACAGAGCTCGTGTATTCTGCCCTGGTTTCTCTAGTCTGTCTGCTCCTTTTTCCAGAAGGAGTTGTTCTCTCAGGGATTACTCAGAGGAACTGCTTTGACATGTATTCCCTGTGGTTTGGAAACTCAAATGACTGCCATATTGCCCACAGAACAGCAGAAGGAAGCTGAAAGGGTCCAAGAAGCAGACACAAGATCATGGAAGAGAGAGTTATCATGGAAGAGAGTTATGTTCAATAAGACAAAGAAGCTAGATGTGAATGTCAGACTCCTAGACAGTTGGGATGACTGAAGAGAAGCATCTCCCTGTGTTCTCATACATCCTGTGTGATGCAAAAGGCGGCAGAGATCCAGAGTGAAGAATATATCCAAGGGTTCACTGAAGTAACAAAGAAAGGCAGTTCCTGTGTCTGCCTGTTGCAGAAAGACCTTCCACTCTTCTCATTCTTGCTTGTCCCATGAAAAGGTCACAAACAAGCCAGCAGGCTTGTGGCTGCAGGCAAAGGACACTGAATGGAAAGCCAGGCTTATAGCCGCTCTCCAATGGCTGGAGCTCCATGTGACAAAATACAGAGCTGGACCCAGTCCTTACCATCTTGAGATAAACCTTCTAATGACAACGTGACTAGTCATGGTACAAAGTGGCTTTTGCTCTTTCATTGCTAGAGGGGAGCAGACAAATGAGACATCCCCCTTGAGTTTTTGCCCTTTAGAGAGGAGTGGTTTGCAGGAAGAACAAATAAAGCTGCCTTTGATTCCATCTCACCTCAGTCTCATTACGTTTGTGTTTATATTCACATCATGGGCCCCAGCCAGGAGTCGGCCATGTTTTTCTTGTATTTCTTCTCTGCCCGTAAGGGCTCCAAAATCGAAGGTCTTGGAAATGGGAAAATTCACCCTATTCCTCAACCCACCTCAGGTCTTTTCTGTTGGCCTTTTTTGTCATTTCTGTGTTCTCAAAGAGGAAACAGAGGATCCACAATTTAATGATACAGTTGTAAGTGTCCTAACAGACATGGTGCCAGACTCAGGGATCTGCGGGCTGAGGGGTTGAGAGAAGGAAAGGGAGTGGTGTATACACAGGACTCACAACATTTCAGGAGACTGATTCCACCACGGGAGGCACACACGCAGGGGCAGCCTCACAGATGCCACGTGAAGGAGCCGCCCCCACTGGCCCACTGTCTAAGTCTTGTGGAACACTTTGTGGG
The DNA here is from genome assembly GCA_004024925.1 of Scalopus aquaticus. Taxonomy (NCBI): domain Eukaryota; kingdom Metazoa; phylum Chordata; class Mammalia; order Eulipotyphla; family Talpidae; genus Scalopus; species Scalopus aquaticus. The sequence continues at coordinate 9,393 of PVIJ01017496.1, read as the reverse complement.
AAATTTTTCAGTGGCCTATCATTGCAAGTCTCCTTAATCACTGAAATTCATTTCCCTGAAAAGGCTCTTCACTCTTCCTTTCATTCTCTCTGGCCCTCTGCCCAACCCACCTCTTAAAAATCTACTCAAATATTGACTTGCATTATGTGTATAAAAACTGAGAAAAAAATATGCTTTGACCTGAAATGCTTGTGAAATCCAAAATAAAATCCAATCCATAATTCAAAGAAAATGTAGGTCAGAGAACCTGCCATATATTTGTGGCAACAAGGCCAGTTTCTCATACATCCTTTTATAGACAGTCATCCTCACCTCGGCCCTCCACCCCCTGCACACACACACACACACACACACACACACACACACACACACACACACGTTCACACAGGAGCTTGTTTGGATTTCACCTAGGTAGGTGCCGAGAGTGCTAAGGATTGTAGAAAACACGACAAGTAATTTACAATTGACCTTCTATTTCTATACTATAGGTGGGTAAATCACTAAGTCTCTATAACCCCATGAGAACACTCGAGGATCTTTACTCAAAGACATGCATTTTTCTTAATCATAATTGCAATTCATTTATATAAACACGCCCATTTAAAGGGACTTGATCATATTTTTGTGTAATCTTTTAAAAAATATTAACCTTATATTAAAGAATAGCCAAAATGGATTTATAGTTTAAAAGATACTATTAATCGTCTTTCTGAGAGTAATTAGGCAGCTATGTTTTTTGGCTGTGGAACAGATGAGTATTTCCTTGCTGGTTGGAATCAGCTTTACAAGATCAGTTGTAGGGTTTAGAGGTAATAGAAGATTTTGAAATTAAAATTTAAATCATCCTCAGAATACTTCCATTCAAGAAGGACAGCCCAATATTCTCACTTTGTGAGAAAAACTAAGGTTCAGACTTGGAGGTTATTCAGTATAAGTGGAATTAAATCTAGGAGAGCTGAGCCTCTTTGCCATGACTAATCAGTAAATATTTATGAAACAAGACTAGGCACACGTTGAGAATGATTCATAGACACTCTGTAATAAATAAATGCTTAATGGCTATGTTTCTGGTGTCTGTGCTCTTTGAGCCTGTGGATCTGAGTGGTATAGTGTTAAAACAATAGTCTTCTACAAACAATGTGAGGAGAGATGATCTGTCAGTCACGGTTCCTTGGGGTTTACAAGGCTTCTGTCTTTTTTTCAAATTACTGAAATTTACCCAATCGAATAGGGACAGTAAAATGTCAAGCAGATTTTTAAATGAAGACATCTTTTCCTTGAATTTTTAAATAGTTTATCTGCAGAAAAGAAGAATTCTGTTATGATGTCAAAGTCTTAGTCATAAATACATCCCTACGATCTTTTTCATTTTGCTGAGTTCCTCCAATATGAATTATGCTTTTAAACCAGGTGAGAGTTTGCATTGCACGTAGAGAAATGTTGGTGCTTGCTTTGTGAAAACTGCAACGGAAATAAATGCAGGTTGAAAAAAATCTAAGTACACTAACAAAAAGCACAGTTATGAAAATTAGTTACAGTATAAGAAATGTGGAGACATATGAATAGAGACAAGAATCCCATACATGTCTGGTCAATTATGTGCTGGTTTAGAGTGGTTTTTGTAAACTTTTAATGGGGGAGGGATTTAAAGGGATACTGCATTAATTTCCTATAGATGCTATAAGGGGTTACCACAAACTTGGTGTCTTAAAGGAATACAATGTATTCCTTTATGATTTCAGGGTCAGAAGTTAGAAATCAGTTTCCTTAGGGGAAAGTCTAGATCTCAACAAGGTTGATACTGCCTCAAGGGTCCAGAGGAGAATCTGCTCCCACCATCTTCTCATTTCGAGAGTCAGATGGCAGGCCTCAGCCCCTGTGCATCACGACCATCTCTGTTTCCATAGTTACATCACCATTTCTCCCACTGTGTACAAGTCTCCCTCTCGCTCCCTTTCTAGAAGACAGTTGTGATTGCTTCTAGGGTCCACTCTATTAATCCAAGAAAATCGTCCCATCTCATATATTTAATAACATCTACAAAATCCCTTTTGTCATTTAAGGTAACATTTACAGATTCCAGGGATTAGGGCAAGGATATCTTTGGGGTTATGATCTAGCCTATCACAAAAATGCTGGCATTATTCCCGATGAACAGGCTAGAAAATGCATTTGGAAATCCCTAATCTCACTAAACTTAACAGGAATTTGAACCTCATTGGATCCATCAGTCCAAATAACACTGGAGATATTGGGAAATGTTTCCTTAAGTTTGCCATTGATTTATTAAACCTTCACCATCACTAGGAACAACTTTTGCCCCCAAATAGTAGATTATTTATCTAAGAATCTTTTTCTTGACAAATCTTGGGAGGCGCTTTTAACTACAGTAAAAGAATGCTAACATAGATCCCATTGATCTTGGAAGCTCTTCATCAATCAAGTCAGCATTGGCATGTAATCATCCCTTTGGTGAAACAATAAATCCCAAATGCTGGGCAAATACTGTCAAATGATAACAAGAACTGAGAGAGAAATGAGGCTTGTGAATAAATATATTATTGGCAGAAAGCCTGATTATTCAGACTTTAAAAAAATTAAATCATAAGCTAATTATAATATTTGGTTTGTAGATGGGTGAGAGAGAAAATATGTTTATTCCACATATGTATATAACAAAGTGAAGTGAGTGGTTAAATAGTTGGGAAATGATGTAGTAAATTAACATTTTTTGATAACTACCAATGATCATTTCCAAGAAAAAACAACTTTCCTTTGAGTCATACTTCCTTGGCCTAAATTTGCTACATGTCTTCATTCTGTCACACAGGCACAGTGAACATCTCCCCAGTAAGATAAGAGGTTCACATTGGCAGATACAAACTGTAGAAGGTACTTTTTGAAGCTATCCATGTAGGGTGACCTTAGACACTTGAACCAGTGTCTGTGAGTGGAACTGGGGGCTGGTAACTGGACTTTCATAGCTCTTGAAAGCTGATGAAGGAGAAAGGGGGATGAGGAAGAGGAGGAATAAGAGGGGAGGGAGGAGAAGGGGCAGGGAGAAGAGAGGGGGAGGGAAGGGGATATAGGAGCATGAGGTGGTGAGAAAGGAAGGCGGGGGAGGGAGGTCCTCTTGATCATGTAATTTTCTAAATTAGAATTCTCCAGGAACATGATCACCAGATTCTGTCAAAGAACTGATGGCATCTTTAATGAATTTAGACAGTCAAATCTCCAGGGAAGAATGTCTTTTATATGAGGAAGGTAGACAACTCTCTCTACTGATTAAGTAGAATGGCATGTTTCTCATATTGTCCATATGCTAAGTTTATTTTAGAGAGGAATCCATCCAAACATTTCCGGTGAATTATTTCTGGGTATTTACTGTATAAAACACTGATGACACAGAAGCATCTTTCAATTATACAATTTAAAGTAAAAATGGTACTTCTTTCAGATCATTTAAAAGTAAATTTTAAAAATATAAGGCTAGGGCCTCCCTGGTGGTGCAGCGGTTAAGCACTGCGCTGTGGAGCTGTTGGTAGTGGCAATGTGAGTTCGACACCCTCCCAGGGAGCTTCCCACATGGCGCGGCAGACCTCTCCTGCCTCGCCCGCTGCTCCCCTCAGCAGTGTATTTCCGTTGATCTGCCTGTTCTGCTCCCCACTCTGTCTCTGGTGAATCCTCTCACCACCCCACGCCGCTGACCTATACCTCAGCTTGTATGCATAAATAAATCAATCTTTAAAAAAAAGAATAATTATTTAAAAAAAAATATATATATATATAAGGCGAGTAAATACAGTTTTCCACTGTTAGCATTGCCCCCGAGCACACACTTTCTGGGATGCTGTAGGTACAACATTAATTAGGAGATAAAACATAGTGAGTCATCTTCTTGCTCACATCTATATTATGAAACATTTAGGTTTAAGTCATCGCAAGTAGCCAGAAAGGTCCAAATCACTAATTGTAATTTGAAATTTATATCATAGACCACAAATCTATATCAAATTTATATCGAAGACCACAAAAGTCTGTGTGCAAAAAACAACCATCACCAAAGACAGTACTAATAACATGACAGTTTGGTCTTCAAAAGATCCCATTAATCTCCAGTTTAGCAGATGAAATATGAATAATCTTGTCAACCATTGTAAATAGCAGAGATTACTATGAAGTCCAACAGTGTTGTAGTAGATGTATATTCTTCCTTCAGTAATTCACCACAAAGAACTACTAAGTGAACCACACTTCATTAAAGTTCAATTTATTGTACCTTAATTTAGGAAGAATGCATGTTTTTCTAGAAATCACAACTTCACAATAAAGATAACTGAGTTTTGTATGTGTTTTTCCTCTTATTTCTCCTACTTATGTTGGTGACTATTGCAAATGTGTATGAATACACATTCTACATCCTGTTCTATTTTGCTTCCTAAAGATTCTAGAATAACCTTCCTTTTATCCTACAGAAATTAGGGTCCTGCGGTTCTTGGGAGCATTAAATTCATTATTGGTAAAGTACTTAGAACATAAAAAGCCCATAAGTGCTAACTATTAATTAGTACTTCTATTATAAGTATGACCTTGAAAGATGAAAATTGTAGCTCACATAATTAAATGTTGGTTCTACTTAGCAGCTATAAATACAGCTCAGAGAAGATTTTTAGATAGAACAAATATTAAATATGTTATCTAAATATATTCCATCTTTAGCTTGAGAAGAAGCAAACTATCCTACATGTATGGTTTTATATCACACATATCATGTATACACATGAACAAACATGTTGGCACAGTTTGTGCTTTTTGTTGTATAAGAGTTTCTTAGGAGCATGCTTGTTGCTGCTGAGTATTTCTTATTCTTGAGAAAAGAATATAGAGTTTTTCTACCCCAGGAATCACCAACACCTCTTTTATTTATCTGTTGTTTCTGACGAACGCATGAGATTTTGTTTGGAGAAAACTAAGAAACATACTATAAAGCACACAGGTAACATACAAATCTTAAGTACCAATACCCCAAGCTTATACTTGTTCACATCTTGTAATTTTTTTTTTATTGAAGTTCCATTGATGTATATTCTATACTTTTCAGGTGTACAATGTAATGATTTGACATTGGTATGCAATGTGAAATGATTATTTGAAATGTGAAATAGATGTAAGTTTATTTCTCATGTACTAGAAAGTTTTCGAACTTTCTCACGATTCTCCGAATTTTCACAAATCAAACTCACAATTCTATGTTATTTTTATGGACCACTCTAAGCTATTTATTTTATAACTGGGAATTTATACCTCCTAATCCTCTCCACATATTTCACCCATGCCCTAACCCATTCCCCTCTGGCAATATTCTCTATATCTACTGTGAGTTTTATTTGTTTAGTTTCAGCCTTTTGTTTTTTTAAAGAAGTCCTTTTAAAGTTTTTATAGCAGGCATTACAGATGAAGTTGAGGTCATTTTACTCCCAACCACCTATTTCATTTTGCTTCTCACTTTACAGAGACAAACTTCTAATCCTGCATCAAAAATTTGTAGACAAAGATATATAAAAAATTAAATATTTATCAACATTTTTGTTTCTATGTAACATAAACTCTACCCTTCCATTTGCATCATTCTTCTAATTATATATAAAATCTTCTTTCCTTTTTGCTAATAACCTTGTCCCACTGTCTGACTATAATCCCCTTTTGTTAGGGGAGGTACCTGCTCCCTGGCCCACTTACAAGCAGCTACAGTGGACATGAGCTACTGGGACCTCCAGGGTGGAGCTGAGAACCAGGTGAGGCCCTATAACTCAGAAGGAAGGTGGACAACAAAGAGGAGAGATCTTGCTTCTGCAGCTCTGACTCACACCCTGGAATTACTGGAGGCGGACTTGGAGGAGAATCGTAGAGGAGAGACAAGTAGAGACATTTGAAATAGGCATGGGTGATGCTGGCCCAGTACACAGCCTTTGTCTTGACTTGTACTTCTCTTTTTCTCCTTTTGCCCCAGTTTTCTGGGGCCTCCCCTTTTATTCCAGTCCCCATCAACAGGTGCCTTAGACTTATGGAAAGCTTCCATGCCTCAGTTGTCCTCACTCCTGGCTCCCCCTGGCTGTCTGGGCACTTGCCATGAGGGATATTTGGGGTGTTTTACTGATCTACATTTGCAGTCTGCTCTGCCTTTGTGTACATGAATGGCCAGATTCCTCTGGAGCATGCAAGTTGGGGTCCCTGGGTGCCCCTCAGTCCTGTGTTAATGCTTTCACTTTACATCACTCCTTGCAGGGCCTTTCTACTTACTGGACAAGATGCTGTCCAACTCATGGATCCTTTAATAAAATGAATTAGATTTTAAAATACATTTGAATTAATTTCTTTATAAAAAAAGAGTTATTTTTATTTAAGCATAGAAGAGCTGGGTTGTAGGCCAGAAGTGCAGGGGTGAGAGGATTCCCCAGAGACAAAGTGGGGAGCAGAACGGGCAGATCTACTGAAATCCACTGCTGAGGGGAGCAGTGGGCAAGGCAGGAGAGGTCTGCTGTGCCCTGTGGGTCAGCTACCTAGCCAGGGATCGAACTTATGCCACAGTGGCTGGTGATAGTTTCATAGTACTGAGACTTCAACCCCTGCACCACCAGGGAGGCCCTTAATTTCTTTTTAACTAATGTCAGGCACACTTTCCTATTCATGACCTCAACAGAAATATCTTTTTTTTTTCTGCACAGTTATTAACAACTGTTTTAGGAAAATTAATTTAGGCACACACAATTGTAGCCTACAGGATTCTATCATCTTGAGACTGTCATGGGTGATATTTTTTTGAAACTCAGAGTTATTTATATTTCTTGTCCTTGAATTTTACATGTACCTACAGCCTTAATAAGCAGTTTGGATTACACACCTATAATAAACTCTAAACATGAATTCTAAGCATTTTAAATCTTCTCCATTCACTTTGTAGATATTATCTAAAATTGCATGCTAATGTCACTATAGGGGAGGAAAAAGCACTTCCCCTCTATCGTTTTGAGTTCTTGGCTGAGACACACTGTCATAAAAGACAAATTCACAGGAGAAAGACAAACACAAGTTTGTACCAGGTTCATCCTGTTTACATGAGAGGCACCCGGGAATACTGAGTAACTCCCAGAAAAAGCCCAAATCAGCACTCTGCATACCATCCTCAGCTAAAGACAATAGATACTGAGGGGAAGATGGAGACAAGATACAAGGGTTACAGGGAAAGGCACAGTAAACAAGGCAGAATAGTTATGCAGATTTCATGTGCTGCTTTCTTTAGTGGTTGATAAAAGTTTCTAGAAACTTGGTCATCTACATTCTGGTACAGAGAGGGAGAGGCCCTTATAAGTGGAGCTTTTCCTTATAAATGGCAATGTCTCTTACAAAAAAGGCACTTCTACTTGGATTTTCAGAGCTTTTCCTATGTCTGCTATTTCTTTAAAATCTTCTTAATGCCGAAGAAAAACATTTGGGGGTGGCAAATTTTGCTTCTCAGCATGCAGGTCAATATCCCTTTAATACATATCACTGGTTTCATTCAATTCTATCTTTCCCCAAAAGAGATTTAGGTTTTGTTCTGGGTAAGATTTAATGTGCAAACAACTATACTGCCTGTCTAATATTTTGTGCTAAAGTGACATGCTTTTTCAGATGGCCTAGTTATACAACTACCATGATAATAAGAGATGAAAGAGCTTTTTGAATCTTAAAAACTTAAGCTATCATTTCAATGCTTCAAGATGGAAATGTGACACTTTGAATTCTGATTATTCTTACATAAATATGTAAGCAATTTATTATAACAGACTCACATTTTTAAATCACAATGTGAAAAGATTTCATAAAAAGTGATGCATACTTCAATGTTAAATAATGAATAAGAAGCCTATATGTATTTTATTTTGTCTTATAAAACAGCAGCATCTTAAATATGCTAAGTTGCTTTTGACATTCATCTGTGGTCTTGTGTTAAACCAATCAATCTCTAGGAACTAAAACTATTAATTATTCTCTTGTCTATAAACAAGATAATATTGGCTAAAATATTATTTCTATGTACAAGAATTTAAATTATCATTTCCTTCCAAGTTATTTAACTAGGGGTATGAAAATGAAAATGAATAGCATGCCTGAAAGGGTTTTTTGCATCTACTGGGAAGCAATGTTTAAATTAATTGGACAAATGATGCAGTTATCTTTATTTATAATATGTAGAAAAAGCTTTATTTAATTCATATCTAATATCTAAATAGAAAAGTTCAAATTTCATTGGTTTATCCAAACTAGTTTTTCCAACTTTATCTCATTCCCTTTTATGTATTTTAGCAGACCTACAATTAATTGAAATATTAATATCCTAGGATAATCCCCACAGATCTCCTGACTGCGTGCGTCTACTCCCACCCTTCACTCCACCCTAAATAATTTTCGCTTTCCCAATGATGAACAATGTCTCATCACCCTCCGAAAATCCATTATATTTGCAAATACTGATAACCCAAATTAACCAGGGTTACTTATAAACTGTTTGATTTCAAACTTTAGTAAATAGTAGATGTGCTTTTAAGTTTTTAATCTGAAAGCACTCATGTCAATCAAGAGTGTTGACTCCCAAGATTTCAGGTTTCCTTCAGTTCTATGACCAGACCTCTTTTCTTCTCATTCTGCATGCCCCCTGGATTCTCAGTTAATCCCTGGGGTACATCTCCACAGCGCCTTGGCATTTCCCAAGAGCCCCAGATCCACAGATCTGCTGGTGGGTGCAGAGTCCTCCCGTAACATGACCTGGGCAGCACAGACCTAGCCAGACTAAATCTGACTTCACCAACTTTCTCCAGTGAGTGTCTGCGGCCGGTGGCTCAGTGAGCTAACACAGAGCACTGCAAGGCAATCCAAAGTCTACGCCTCCCTAGCCGCCTTTGTTCCCTGAGTCACCTCTAGAGTCTCCTTCATGTCCAATTGATGGAAAAGATAGAACTTTAAAAAAGAAGGAATCGCAAGGCTAGAACCTGACTCACACAAGGAGGTGGGCTGGAAGAAATCAGCATGACCATTAACCCGGAACTAGTGCCTAAGGCTGAGCGGAAGGTGAAGATGTGGAGACTGAGCCACTGTGGAATCTCCGGTTCTGGTTGGCTGTTCAGGGTCAGCAAAGAACAAACCCTCCATGGGGTCAAGTCTCTTGACAGGTAACAGTTGCTTGAAAGTTTTTCAGGCTGTAATTCTCTAAGTAGTGATAGAAGGTGTGAAACTGTAGGGATTTCAGTCAAGTTCAGTTTTCGTGGACCCAGGAAGGTCATCCCTCTGTCTGTCTACCTGTTGAGGGTAGAAGATCATGTACTTATGTGAAAATCATGGCAATAGTTGTTCATT
>PVIJ01017495.1:0-29209 GCA_004024925.1 Scalopus aquaticus | reverse complement strand
GATTTTGCTGAGATGTATGTCGTGTAGAGTTTTGCCTATATTTTCTTCTATACATTTTATGGTTTCAGGTCTTACGTCCAGGTCTTTTATCCATTTTGAGTTGACTTTTGTGCAGGGTGTGAGGTAGTAGTCTAGCTTCATTATTTTGCATGTGGCTGTCCAGTTTTCCCAGCACCATTTATTGAATAGACTGTCCTTGCTCCACTGCACTTTCTTTGCTCCTTTGTCAAAGATTAGTTGTTCATAGATATGTGGCTTTAATTCTGGGTATTCTATTCGGTTCCATTGGTCTTTCTGTCTGTTTTTGTTAATCTGGAAGTGTTTTAAATGCCAAAAGAAATGTGACACCTTTCTCTTCTGTTTTCATTTCCTTTTCTTCTGTTGCTCTTTTCTCCTGGTAGCTTTTATAGTCTCCATACTTCTTCCTTGAGGAAGTCTCTTTAGAATGTGGACCCACATCTTCCCAAAGAAGACTGTTGTATTCGGAGCACTGCACTTGCTACTGTTCCATTTTTGCTTACTCAAGCTCCTTTTTTTAAAAAATTTATTTGTGCATAGAAGAACTGGGGTGCAGGTCAGAAGCGTGGGGGTTGAGAGGATCCACCAGAAACAGAGTGGGGAGCAGAACAGGTGGATTTACTGAAATACACTGCTAACGGGAGTAGCAGGTAAGACAGGAGAGGTCTGCTGCGCCATGTGGGAAGGTCACTGGCCGGGGATTAAACTCAGGCCATCGACGTGATAGTGCTGAGACTTACTGCCTAGGCCACCAGGGAGACCCTCTTCTTCTGTATTCCACATTCAGTCTTCTTATGTCTTTTGTCTGATCATAAGACTGAGCACTCTCTGTCCTCCCTGTCAGCTGTGCTATGGTTGTACCATACTCTTTCTGGGCAAGGACATTTGTCACATGACTAGGACTGGGCACTTTACATTGTGGATTTTATTTATCTGCACTTTCTTAATAAATCTTCCATTCACAAAGTCACATGTGTTCAGCAAATGAACCCATGATAGCTGAAGGCTACACAGAGGGCCCTCAGGTGTCCTGACCATGAATGCTATCTGGAAAGGGTGAGGATATCTCTCCCAGACATCTGGGCTCCATCTTAAGGCCTAAATAATTCAAGTATTTATATTTCTCTCAGTGGAAGTACTTAAGCTCTGGGAAAAGGAGATTCTCCCTTTGGCTTACCTAGGTCTTAATAGAGCTACTTGCTGAGCATCAAAATTAAAGGGCTACACAAATGACCGTTCTGAGGAAAGAACAAGCATCAAGGAAATCATAGTGTAGATTAAGTTGAAAATACAAGACCTTCTAAGTCTTTCATTTTTTAATGAAGCCATTGTGATTGGTGATACAACAAGAAATTCCAACTACAGTCTAAAGTAGAAGAATTCTAGCACATGTAGTACATAGTATCTGTGACTGAAAACACTTTGGTCTAATGCAAGTAGCAATAAATCCCTCCCTGGATCCTCCCTTCCAACCCTCTAATAACTTGCATCTTCTTGACAAGAATCACTGTTGATGTTCCCTTGCTCCATTTCCTCAACTACTCTTCACGCCTCATTACACTGAAGTCTGGTTTTTAATCTCAGCACCTCATTGAAACTGTTCTTCTGAGGTCACCTAACTCTCATTGCCATACTCAAGTTGATTTTTTTAAAAAATAGACTTTGTGTATCAGTGCAGTTTTAGTTTCACAGCAAAAATGAGTAGAAGATACAGATATAGCCCATATAACCTTTGTCATCACACAGGCATAACCTATTCATTACCTACCTCTCTCACAAGGATGATACATTTGCTACAATTGATGAATCTATACTGACACATCATTATCATTCCTGGGGTTGCATATTCTTTTATTTTGGGAGAGGTTCTATTTTTGTTCTTTCAATTATGTTTTTGAGTTAATGGTGGTTTATAACACTGCTTTTGTTTTAGGGATTATAGGTTCAAAACTGCAAATGTATGTTTTCACCCCATGCCTACCACCAAAGCCCCAGGAATCCTCCACATGCTCTACTGAGATCCTTCCTCTCTCCTCTGCTCCCACCCTGCCAGCCTCCCCTCTGGTTGCCTCAGTTTTGCAAGGTTTGTTACTGGCTTGGTTTTGTCTGATACTTTGTTTTACTCACTACATTCCATATGTAAGTGAAATCATCCATTACGCTGGTCAACATTAAGATGGTTACTGATTTAAAAAGGCCCTAATCTGTAGTATCTTGGTGTGCTGAAAATGAATATAACCCTGAAAATTATTTATTAGCTCTCATTTTGAAGATATTTCATATAATTCATTTATATGTTTCACCGTGTAAATTTATCCAGTAGGACTGCAACAACATCCTAAATTACCCTAGAATGATGTAATATTGCATCACATTGCATAATACCATATGCACACATCATCCAGAGTTGATTGCATCATTTTCTGATGCAATGCAATACTACTCCCAGGCGGCTGCTGAAGTAAGCTGACATCAGCAGTGCACTATAGAAAGCCTTGTTGGAAAGGTTGAGCATTGAAAATATTTCAGACTTTGTGCGAGACAGTTTAAGCTACTGTTTCGTAGAACTGTTATTATTTTATCTATTTCGGCACAATACAGAACAGTAACGCCTCGAAATTGTGTTAATAGCGTGGACAGTTTCTGTTCTATTTGTGGGGAAGTGATAATTGCCAACCAGAAGAAAGGCATCAACTCTCACGTGAAGAAGGCTTACCATCTTGACTTCGGATACAAGGTTGGTGACCAAGACAAGCCTTGGGCCCTGCATATATGCTGTGCTACATGTACAATACAGCTTTCACAGTGGTTGAATGGCAAAAGATCATCCATGCCGTTTTCCGTCCCCATGGTGTGAAGAGAGCCAAGCAACCACATAAAAGACTGTTACTTCTGCTTGGTTCCTCCTCTTTCTGGCGGAATAATGAAGCAAAAGAAGTTGAGAATAGTCTACCCAAACATTTCATCTGCATTGAGATCAGTTCCACATGGTGAGGGACTTCCTATTCCAGAACCTCCAGCAGCATATGCTCTTGATTCATCTGATGAGGACAAGGGTGAGCTGACCTGTTCTTCTGTTTCATCAGCATGCAGTGATCCAGATTTTCACTATGGTGCATCATCAACCCCACACAGACTAACACAGGAAGAACTAAATGACCTGGTTCGTGATTTGGACTTATCCAAGAACAAGGCAGAATTGCTGGATCAAGACTCCAACAATGCAATCTTCTAGAAGAAGATGTCACAACTACTTTATATTGAAAGCACCACCAGCAATTGGAGCCTTTCTTCAGAAAGGAAAATACTCTGGTATTCTGTTCCAATACTGAGGGCCTCATGAATGCCTTAGAAATCACTCATGACCCAGAAGAATGGAGACTATTTCTAGATTCTTCGAAACTTAAGTCTTAAGGCTGTGCTTTTGCACAATGGAAAGCGTCTTAAATCTATTCCAGTAGCATATGCTGTCCACATGAAAGAGACATATGGTAACTTAAAGCAGCTACTGAATTCCATTGAGTATAACAGGTACAGCTGACTTGTCTATGGTGATTTGAAGCTAGTTGCCTTTTTTTTTTTTTTTTAGATTTATTTATTTATACATACAGCTGGGGTATAGGCCAGAGGTGTGGAGTGGCGAGAGGCTTCACCAGAGACAGAGGGGGGAGCAGAACAGGTAGATCAGAAACACACTGCTGAGGGGAGCAGCGGGCGAGGCAGGAGAAGTCTGCCGCACCATGTGGGATTCTCCCCGGCTGGGCTTCGAACTCGCATCGCAGCTGCCGACAGCTCCACGGCGCAGGGCTTAACCACTGCGCCACCAGGGAGGTCCCTAGTTGCCTTTTTAATGGGACTGCAGCAGAGATATACAAAATACATGTGTTTCTTATGTGAGTGGGATAGCTGAACAAGTGAATTGCACTACTTGCAGAAGGAATGGACTCGCAGACAAAAATGTAGCAGTTGGAGAGAAGAATATCCAGCACCCAGCTCTGGTCGAGGTTCACAAAATCCTGCTACCACCCCTTCACATCAAACTAGGTTTGACGAAGAATTTCGTGAAAGCCATGGACTGGAACTTGCCAGCTTTCCAATACCTGCATGAAAAATTTCCTCAATTCATGAAGCAAAGATTAAAGAGGGAGTTTTTGTGGGTCCTCAGATTTGAAGGCTCTTCAAAGATGACCGGTTCAACAACTTGCTGCAGGGTGATGCAAAATAAGCATGGAATGCTTTTCACCTAGTGTCTTCAAACTTTCTTGGGAATGTTAGGGAAGAAAACTACAAGCAACTAGTAGAAGACATGCTGATGCAGTATCAGAAACCTGGCTGCAATATGTCTCTAAAGATCCACTTCCTTCATTCCCATCTGGATTTCTTCCCTGAAAACTATGGTATGGCTAGTGATGAACATGGCGAATGTTTTCATCAAGATATCGCATCAATGGAACAAAAATACCAGGGAAAATGGTCCACTACAATGCTGGCTAACTACTGCTGGACACTCCCCAGAGATGCTCCTGAACAGCTGTACAAGAGACAAGCGAAGAAATCTAAGTAGTAGCCTGTACTTGATTTTTTACAGGTATTAACTGTAGGCCTATTACTATTGGTATGCATTTTGTGATGCAAACATCAATTTATTGCAGATTACAAAAAAAAAACTAGAGCCAAAATTAGAATTTGACTGTCTTAATTGTGTTGAGCACATACAAATTGATAGGAAATGACTAATTTTATTTCAGTAACATGACTTTTGTAAAAATTTGTTGACAACTGTTATTTGTCATTATTCTTCTGATTTATTTTACTTAGCATTATTTTCTCTAGTTCTACACATGTTATACAATGACAAGAGTTCATTTTTTTTTTAAATAGTTAAGTATTATTACACTGTAGATATAGACCAGATTTTTCTCAATTCTTGGGCCCTGTAGTTGTTGTTTCCATAACTTGGGTTGTAAGTAGAACTGCAATGAACATTAGAGAGCATGTGTTCCTTTAAATTAGTGCTTTTGCATTCTTCAGACAGATCCAGGAGTGGAACTGCTGGATCATATGGCAGATCTGATTTTAATATTTTGATAAACCTCCATTCTGTTTGCCAGAGAGGTTAACCCAGTCTACATTCCAATCAACAGTATACAAGTATTCCTTTTCTCCACATGCTCACCAAAACTTATTGTTTCTGTTCTTTTTGATATGGGTCATTCTCACAGGTGTGAGATAGAATCTCTTTGTGGTTTTGACTTAAATGTCTCTGATGGTAAATGCTGATGAGCATTTTTCATGTGCCACCTGTAGGTCTTTTTTTGGAGAAAGGTATATTTAGCTTTTCTGCTTATTTTTTGATTGGGTTGTTTTCTTTATGTTGAGTTGAGTCAGTTCTTTTATATTTTGGTTATCGGGCCTTTGTCAGATGTATGATATGCAAAGTATTTTCACCCATTCAATAGGGTGTCTTTTGTTTTACTGATAGTTTCTTTCGCTATGCAGAAATCTTTTTAGTTTGATGTCCCATTTGTTTATATTTGCTTTTGTTTCTCTTGCCGTTAGAGACAAAGCCCCAAGACATATATAAAGACAATGTCACAGAATGTTTTGCCATTTTTTTTCATTAATACATTTTATAGTTTTGGGTCTTGTATCCAGGCCTTTAATCCATTTTGAGTTAATTTTTGTGTAAAGTATGAGACAGTGATCTAGTTTCATTCTTTTCCATGTGGTTGTCCAGTTTTCCCAGCATCGTTGTTGAAGAGACTTTCCTTTCTCCGGGATACATTCTTGGTTCCTTTGTCTTAGATTAACAGTCAATAGATGGATGGGTTTATTTTTGGAATCTCAATTCTGTCCCATTGGTCTCTGTGTCTGTTTTTGTTTCAGTACCACACTGTTTTGATTACTATAACTTTGAGGTATAAATTGAAGTCTGGGAGTGTGATACCACCACACTTCCTCTTTTTTTTTTTTTTGTCAGGATTGTTTTGCTATGTGGTGTCTTTCAGGGTTCCATATGAATTTCAGTATTGCTTGTTCTATATATTTCTTCGACCAATACCATTGGGATTTTGATAGGGATTGCACTGAATTTATGTATGGCTTTGGAAAAAATGGCCATTTTAGCTATGTTAATTCTTCCAATCCATGCGCTTGGAATATCTTTACTTTTTTTGTGTTTTCTGTTTCTTTTAACAATATCTTATAATTTTCATTGTATGGGCCCTTCACTTCCTTATTAAGTTTACTCTTAGGTATTTCATTTTTTACAATTTTATAAAGGGGATTGCTTTCTTTCTCTTCTAACCCACTGCACATAGAAACACAGCTGAATTTTTACATTTAATTTTTTACCCTGCTACTTTACTGAGTTGATTTATTATTTAAATTAGTTTCTTAGTGACATGTTTAGGATTTTTAAAGTATGATATGTCATGTACCAATAGTGGTAGATGATTTGTAGATGATTTTACTTCTTTTCAAATTTGGGTCCCTTTCATTTATTTCTCTTGCTTTCAATATTATGTTGAGTAGTTGTGAAAGTGGACATCCTGGTCTTGTATTAGATCTTAGAGGAAAAGCTTTCAGTCTTTCACTATTGAATATGACGTTGGCTGTGGCTGGTTTGTGATATATGGCCTTTATTATCTTGAAGAATTTTCCACCTATCTTTTTGAAGGTTTTTAGCATAAATGGATATTGAATTTAATCAAATGCTTTCCCTGAATCTACTAATATAATCATGATTTTTATCTTTCCTTTTATTGATATGGTGAATTACATTGATTGACTTTGGGATATTGATCCATCCCTGTATCCCTGGAATACTTGGTCATGATGTATGATCCTTTGGATGTATTTTTGAGTTACAATTGCTAAGGTTTTGTTGAAGATTTTTGAATTTATATTCATCAGAGACATTGGTCTGGTGTGTGTGTGTGTGTGTGTGTGTGTGTGTGTGTGTGTGTGTCTGATATCTTTGTCAGGATTTGATATCAGAGTGATGTTGACCTCATAAAATGTGTTTGGAAGCTTTCTCCCTTTATTTTCTAGAAGAGTCTGAGAAGTATAGGTATTAGTTCATTTTTGAATGTTTGTTAGATCACTATTGAAACCATTTGGATCCAGGCTTATTTTTTTTTTTTTGAGACTTTTGATTATTGTTTCATTATTTTGGCTTGTGATTGTTCTGTTCAGGTTTTCTATTTCCTTTTGGTTCAGTTTTGGAGGGTTGTGGGTTTCTAAGAATTTGTCCATTTCATCTTTGTCATTCAATTTGTTGGCATATAGATGTTCACAGTAATATCTCATGATCCTCTCTATTTCTTAAATGTCTATTTTAATTTCTCCCCTCTTGTTTCTGACTCTGTTTATTAGATTTTTTTTCTTCCTTTTGTCCTTAGTAAATTTAGTTAGAGGTTTGTATATTTTTGTTGATTACTTCAAAGAACCAACTTTTGGCTTCTTTGATCTTTTGGACTGTCTTTTGTTTTCTATTTCATTTATTTCTGCTCTTTATTATTTCCTTTCTTCTACTGGCTGTTGTATTTGTTTGTTCTTTTCATATTGAGGTGAGAGGTAAGGTTGTTTGTTTGATTTCTTTTTTGGCCTGTATTACTATGTAATTTACTCCTAGTACTTCTTTGAAAAGTCTCACAGGTTTTGATATGTTGTGCCTTCAATTTTGTTTTCTTTCCAGGTATTTTAATTTCTCTTTAATTTCCTTATTTATCCAATGGCTGTTTAGTGGCATGTTTTTCATTCTCCATATGAGGTTTTTCCTGGAGTGGTGTGTGTGTGTGTGTGTGTGTGTGTGTGTGTGTGTGTGTGTGTGTTTGATTTCTACTTTGATACCATTGTGATCAGAAACGTTATTTGAGATGATTTCTATCTTAATTTTTTTTTTTACATTTGCTTTGGCCCAGCATATGGTCTATCCTATAGACGGTTCCATGTGCATTTGAAAATAAATTACACTAATGTTTTGGAGGGTGCAGGGTCTTATAAATGTCTGTTAAACCTATGTGCTTTAATTCTTCATTTAAGGCTATTGCTTCCATGTTAATTTTCTGCCTGGTTGATCTGTCCACTGGTCAAAGTAGGGCATTGATGTTCCTAACCACTATTATGTCAAAATAGTAAGTGAAAAATCATCCAGTATTTATCTTTCTACTTCTGTCTTTTTTCACTTAGCATAATTCTCTCCACTTCCACCTCTGTTGTCAAAGTGGCAGAAGTTCATTTTTCATTTTATAGTTGAGTAGTATTCCATTGTGTATGTACACCACATCTTCTTAATGTACTGCTCTGTTGATGACCATTTAAATTGTTTCTGGATCTGTCCATTTCTGATAGAGGGGTGTTGAAGTTTCCAATAAAATATTGAATTCCTCTATTTCTCTTTAGTTCTAAATGTTTTGCCTCACATAATTTGACACTCTGCTGTTATGAGCATATGTGCTATAGCTTGCTGCTTTTCTTGCAGAAATAACCCCTTTATCATTCTGTAATGACCTTCTTTATCCCTGATATCTTTCCTTGCCGTGAAGTTTGCTCCATCTAGATTGACACAGCTATTACTTTTTTCTTTTGATTAGTGTTACTATGGTAAATCTTTTTCCATTCTTTAACTCTCAAAATATATGTCTTTATACTTACAGTGGGCTTTTTGTAGACAACATATAGTTGACTCTTTTTTTTTTATCCAATTAAGAGTATTTCCTTGAATAACAACTTTAATCTGTACTTTTTTTTTTAAAAATGAAGTAATATTTTAGTATAACATTGTATAAGTTTTAGGTGTGCATTACTAAAAATCAGTATCTGTATATATTACATAAGGTTTGCCAGTACAATTAGGTCTCAGACTTTTAGTCTGGATTGTGAACTTCACACATGCTTCTCATTTTCCATATCCCCACAAACCCCCTTAAGTGTTTAGAGAGGGCTGAAGTTGTGCACTTCCCTACCTCCACATGGAAGGGTGGAGTCAGGTGGACTTGGGCATTTTCCTTCCCCTACAACTATTAGGTTTTGATAAAACACAAATCGATTAAGGCTCTGGTTGAAGAGTGTCTCCAGATGGTGAATCTTGTTAAGAAGAACAGAGTATTCTGGCATATTTCAAAATGTTCTTACACCCTCCTCTTGATGTAAATATGCGGGGATTTTTCTCTAATATTCTCTGTGAGGATGTGGTAGAGTTTTTGGAGGTAAAACTCACAAAAGTGTGGTAGTTCCACATGACTCTGTCCTGTGGAATTTTTAACTCTGGATTTGTCCACACGGAGCCTCCAGCAATTTGCCAATCACAGTTCAGGTCTCCTTACCTTAGCACTGGCTCCTGTGGAGGCTTTAGCTCCAGTAAGTCATGGGTCTCTACCTTCACCTGTTGGACTCTCCAACTTTGGAGACAGTGGTTTGCTCTGTGACCTCATTTCTCTTATGAATCTAAGAAAAGTTGTTGACTTTTCAGTTAGCTCAGCTTTCTACTTGTTGTCAGGACAGGGTGGCAATTTCCATTCTCCCATGATGGATTGGAACCCTTTCCCCAACCCTCCCCAGTAGTCTCTTTGCAATCCTCTGTCATTTGATATGACCAGCTAACTCCAATTCTCTTCTCTTTGTCCTAAGACTCTTCACTGCTGGTTGTCCTCCCATATCCCCGTCTATTCCTGCTCATATTTTTATGGCAGACTCCTTCTCTCTTTAAATGTTGGCATTTTGCCCCTTTCTTCTCCTCCAGCTAGAAACTTTAATGTCCCTGGGTGAAATCTAATTCAAAAACTGTTACCTTAAGGATGGCAAATTATGAATAACTTCTAAAGATTAATTGTTGGTACTTCTGCCTTTTGTATTATTAGGGAAATAAGTGTATTCTCATGTTATAAACAAATTCATTAGTTGGCCACAATTGCAGTAAGAAATAAAACAGATTTTTGCATAATAAAAAGCAAAAAACAAAACCAACCAATAGCAATAACATCACACACACACACACACACACACACACACACTAATAAGAAACTCTAGTTTTTAAAAAAAGTAGTCAGTTGCCTGTGCTTTCTTAGCCTTGTTGACAATTCAAACACTTTAGATTTTCTGCTTTTACAGATAAATCCTGGCGATGTAGGCCAATGCAATTCATATTCTCTATGATAAATTCATCATGCTCTTTATGTTTTGCTGCAACTACACTGCCAATGCCACCAGATTCTCTAATAACAAAAAGTTGCACACTTTTCATTCACTTACTGCACATAAAAATAATTCTATTTTCTAGGTATTCACACAAATTAAAAAGAAAAAGATACAACATTGACTTATGTAGAAAAGTAACAAGTTGTTTATTTCCACATGCAGAACAATCCTTTTTTGTCTGTTTTATATTTAACTGAGGTAATGTTGTTTTACAATGCTGCATGTAATTTAGAGGTATAGGGTCACATCTCTTCGGATATATGTCATCACATCATGCCCACCACCAAAGCACCCATCATCCTCCACCTTAGTCCACTGGTCTCCCTCCCTCCTTCCCTCTTCATCTTCCAACCTCTTACTCTTCTAGCTTCAATGTGACCAAACCTCTTAACACTGAAGTTCACAATTCCCCAATATATTCTTCAGTTTAATAGATGTTCCAGGATGCTCCATGTTTATTTACTGGGTTTGAATCCTCTAAGTCCACCGCTGCTTAAGATTTCAGAAGCAAGGTCCTATATATCAGGTAGAGACTAAATGTTGTTGTACAATATTATACTCTCCTTACACTGAAAAAGCAGTATAAATTGATTTTTTAGAATGATATTTTTCAAAATTAACTCAATGATAAATAGATAAGTTGTTGCTGCTGTTGGTACTGCTTCTTCACCTTCTCCTTCTCCTTTTTCTTCCTATTCTTCTTTTGCAAATTTTATCTGAAAAAATTCATTCCCTACCAATGCAGGAAAAAATGCCTCTATTTGATGCATAAGTCAAATCATACCATCCACTTCCATTCTTTATATGGCCCTTGGAATAATCCGATCCCTAGAAATAAAATAAATGTGTACCTCCTAAGAAGTTTCATAGTCCCTCTGTATGACTGTTTAGAAGAGCTACTATCTGAAAGTTGGTAACAATTAAGGGAAGAAGTCTTTGACAAGAGAAGTTTAAAGAGACAATTCTTTGTAAAACTTTGAAACATTCAAAATCTTTGGTTATATGTAAGCCACATGTGTGATTAAAATACTAAATAGGTAAAATAATAATGATCTTACCTATTTGAGGTTAATATATTTATTTTCAAAGCAAATTTCTTTCTCAGATAAATGGTCTCTTTAATTGCAGGTATCCAGTAACAAAGGCAACTAGCACATAGTGTGTGCTATATAATTTTTTCTTCTTTACTCACACGAGCCAAGTACATTTTACAAACCTTATATTTCATGTCAGAAAATAAGACTCTTGACTATTTCCATGGGAGCAATAATTGATCACAGAAACAACACAGTAAATGGGCTGGATTTTGAGTTCCTCCTGTGAAAGGGCTGTGGTCTTAAAGCCTGGTCTTTCACAGGTTCCTTGTTTGAAAGGGCTGCTCTAATTCCTGCCAACAATTCCCTGAGGAACGAGGTGGTACAGCTAAATAAATACTTGGTGTAATCTGTGTGCTATCATGGTGTGGTTTGTGGATTGTGACATAACAAGTTCATCTCTGGAGAAATGGCGAATCTTAAAGAGTTGTTCCAACTCTAACTTTCAGCAGAACTGCCTTGCAGTGGAGCTATTGCTCTGTGGCATAATCACCAGCGCAGTCATCCAGAGGTATTGACTACACATTCATCCCTGCCTCCGAATCGAGGATAATAGCTTATAGCTTCCGATGATCCTGGTACAATTTTATAATGGTTTTGTTGTTGAAAGTGAAGACAATGCTTCATCTTTTGCACTTCTCAGTGTCAGAATTCATTTTCTTCAACAGTTTGTCATGAGTTAAGAAACAAATCCTGGAAGGAGCCTTAGTTTTTTATTCAGAAGACCCAAGTTAAAGTCTTGGCTTTTCTTTATGAGTTGTATGACCTTGGGCAGGTCACTCCACTTTCCTAGCTCTTTGTCTACCAAGTGCATGGTGGTGGAGATGGAAAAAACACACAATGATATTCAGAGAAGGAAGGGACCCAATGGACACAGATGTATGAAACAGGCTGTGAAATACTGAGTACAACTGACCCTTTTGATTAACTGTGTGGGTCCCCTTTTATGTGAAGATTTGTCTGTTCTCAGGATTTCACATTCACAGATTCAACCAACCTCGGATTTTGTGGATATGGACCCTTTAAATAAAAAGGACTGACTAAAATTATAAATTGATTTTTTTAAAGATTTATTTATTTATGCATACAAGTTGGGGTACAGGCCAGAGGTGTGGGGCGGCGAGAGGGTTCACCAGAGACAGAGTGGGGAGCAGAACAGGCAGATCAGAAATACACTGCTGAGGGGAGCAGCAGGCGAGGCAGGAGAGGTCTGCCGCACCATGTGGGAATCTCCCCGGCTGGGCGTTGAACTTACATCGCAGCTGCCGACAGCTCGGCGCTTAATGGCTGCGCCACCAGGGAGGCCCTATAAATGGATTTTTGACTGCCCAGAAGGTTGTGGGGGACTGCCCAGTCACCCACACTGTTCAAGGTCAACTATATATATTAGCTGTTTCTTCTTGACCTGCACTGCACATGCGCATGCACACACACACAGACAGACACACACACACACACACACACACACACACACACACACACACACCCCAAAAGTAACAATAGAAAGGAAAAGAACCAGTGATGGAAAGTTTGCAGATATCTTAATTTTTAAAATGCTCTAATGTTAGACAGTTAATATCCCTCAGCAGAACTATTCAGTATATCAAGTAGAGTCCCTACTCTCATTATTTTCCTAGGTGCCTGACAATATTTGTGAGGATTATTTTTTTGTGGTGCCTGAAATCAGGGCTCTAACCCGAATTTCAGGTTCTATCTTCTTATTTTTCTTTTCCTGTCTCCCTCTGCCTCCCTGCTCTATAGGTGACTTGCTCTTGATCCAGTCCTGGTCTGATGTGACCTTATATTTGGGACTGGGCTGGACTTGGCTTTAAGAGCCTTCCTGTGAGTACCAAAGTAACTCTTGTTCTTCAAGGAGAATAAAGGAGCCTCATTAAAAGGAAAATGGTTTCATGCTTCTGCATGCTTCTTTTGGGGGTAGTACTTCCTTTTGGGGTCACAGGTCAGCTGGAGTTCAGCTGTTAGAAAAGTCACCTCAGGTAACGGCACAGCATGGGAAGTTCTCCTATAGTCCTGCTGACAGTTGCTCTCACTCTCCGCCTGTCTAGCAGAGGCTTCTCTTTGATGGGAGACAGCATAATACAAGCGATTGGCAAATGTGCTACTAGAGAATGGAATTCCATAACACTCATAAAACTAACCAATTGACAGTCAAACATGTTTGGCTTGTGGCTTATGGCGTTTTGATGTGGGAACACATAGAAACAACAGAGAAGCAAAAAAAGCTCAGGCCTGAAACTCCAGTAATGGCATAGTCTGCACTGCCACAAAAAGCTGAATTTTGGGTGGATTCTGAGAAGAACTGAAGCAGGAAGGAACCCAAGAAACCCACATGCTGGGAGTGTATTTTGTGCCTCTTCCTCATCTACTAGTTATTTCTATGAAAACCAGTTAATCATAGCAGCTTCAAATTACTATTTAAGTGAGTAAGAACCCATGGGCATGTGCTGTGGGATTCCTTCTTCCTCCAGTCCTTCGTTTTTCTGTGGACCAACAAGATATTTCACATAAATTTCTCTACTTTTTTTAACCCAAGGAAAAGAATTCTTCACTCTTAAACTACTGCCCATAATCTTTAACACACACGTGTTGCTTTTTATATGTGCTTGTTGAGCTTATCATATCTTATGCTGCTTGAGGGAAGAATCATATCTAATTGAAGATTTATAACTCCAATAGCGTAAGCATTTATTCAATCATCCATCTCCTCATTCATGAGAACATTTATTGGATTTATAAATCTTGACGAAAAACCTATTTTTTAGCAAGGCATTTGGGAGGGCTTTAGGAGGGATAAAGAAATGATGAAGTCACCCCCCTAAGGAGGAGTTCGGAATCCACTGGGTTCAAAAACATAAGAAAAGATGCTCAATCTCAATCATAATAAGAGAAAAGCAAATTAGAGCTGCATGAAAATGTCACCTATTAGACTGGAAAAGCCCTCAAAGTGATAACCCACTGTGTTGGCAAAACTGTAGGGAAGCAGGCGATCTCAGCTACTGCTGGCAAGAATGCTAATTAGTACGATTCCCCAAAGAAGGCAATTCACAAATCTCTATTAAAATAATAATTATATGTAGACTTTGAGGCAACGAACCATTTGAGAAAGTTATTCTACAGATATACATAAATTATACTACAGATATACGTGTACACATAAGCAATGATATGAACCAAGTTACTTTCTGTAGCACCATCTATAACAGCAAATGATTATTTTTAAAATGCATACACACACCTGTTAGAATGGCCATTATGAAAAAGACAAGAAATAACAAGTGGTGGCAAGAATATGGGGCAAAGGGAACTCTTGTGTACTATTGGTGGGGATAGAAATTGACACACAGACCCTATGGAAAACAGTGGAGGGTTCTCAAAAAATTAGTAATTATATTTCCGTATGATTCAGCAATTCTACTGATGGGTATTTATCTGAAGAAAATGAAAACACTAATTCAAAAAAATACTTGCTCCGGGCCTCCCTAGTGGTGCAAGGGGTGCAACCATTGCAGCACGAGTTCGATCCCCCACCAGGGAGCTGACCCATATAGCGCAGCAGACCTCTCCTGTCTCGCCTATTGCTCCCCTCAGCATTGTATTTCAGTAGATCTGCCTGTTCTGCTCCCTGCTCTGTCTCTGGTGAATCCTCTTACCCTTCCCCTGCCACACCTCTGGCCTACACCCCAGCTCTTGTATGCATAAATAAATAAATCTTTAAAAAATACATGCATCCCCATGTTCATTGCAGCATTACTTGCAATAGCCAAGCTATGTAAAGGACTTAAGTGATAGATAAATGGATAAAGAAGTTATGGTATACAGTCCTGTGTTGCTTAATAAGAGGAATGTGTTCTAAGAAGTGAGTTATTAGGTGATTTGACCATTGTGTGAGCATAAGAGAGTGTGTTTTATTCTCCAAACAGTACTTTTATATTTCAGAGGCATAACAATTCAGGAGGACATCTTGGAAGAGAAGTCATGTTATCTGTGATTTCTTATGGGTCCTGTAGCACACTGGGAGTGTGTGCTATGCTGTCTCGAAGCAGTGGGAATGTGTGGATCACTGTCATATATGTGGTCTATCATTCACCAAAACATCATCATGTGATCCATGACTGCATATATACAACAGTATTACTATTCAGCCATTAAAAAGAATGAAATCTTGCCATTTGTAACAACATGGATGAATCTTGATGGCATTGTGTTAAATGATATAAATCTGAGAAAGACAAAAACTATGATCTCATTTCTATATGGAATCTAAACAAACAACCAAACAAATACAATGAAACAAAACTCAAATACAGAGAGCAGATTGGTGGCTTCTAAACTTAAAAAAAATTTTTTTTTATTTTTGCGTAGAAGAACTGGGGTGCAGGCCAGAGATGTGAGGAGTGATAGGATTCACCGGATACACAGTGGGGAACAGATCATGCAGATTTACTACTAAGGGGAGCAGCAGACAAGATAGGAGAGGTCTGCTGCACCATATGTGGGTTAGCTCCCTGGTTGGGGATCAAACTCTGGCCATAGTGGTGATAGCACTGAGACTTAACCCATAGGCCATCAAGGAGGCCCAGATTGGTGGTTTCTAGAAGCAGGGTTGAGAGATGGGCAAAATGGGTTGAGGTCAAAAGATACAAGATTCCACTTACATAATGAAAGAGCCCTGGGGATCTAATGTACAGCACGGTGACTCTAGTTAGTAATACTGTATTGCATACTGAAAGTTGCTAAGAGCAGATCTTAAAATCCATCAAAAATTTTTTTGGTGACTATGTAGTGGGTGATGGATGTTAACTAGACTTATTATGGTGACCATCTCACAATATATACAAATACCAAATTACTGCATTGTACACCTGACACTAATAATGTTCTAAGTTAGTTATACCTCAATTTAAAAAAAGTCATTCAATAAGGTTGTGGTTCCTTATAGTGGGATACTATGGGATAACTAACCAGAAGAATGATGTGGAAAAATCTTCAGGACCTACTTTTCAGTGAGAAAAACAAAGCTCAGAGAAGCAAGTTATCTTTTTTGTTAAGAAAAAGGAAGATAAAAAATACATTAGTATTTGTTTTAATTTGCATAAATAAGCCCTGGATATACACAAGGGAGTGATGAAAGCAGAGGGACAGAGTGCCAAGTGGGAACTAGACACGCAGGGACAGAGGTGGGAGCAACCTTCGCTGGAGACACTTCATCGTGTTTGGCTATAAGAGTCACGTGGCTGTATTACCTCGTCAAAGCATGAAATAAGTACACTTCACCATATCTTAGGGAAAATACAGACATGTGCACAATACATACCACTGTCTTATTTTCTAATGAAATTAAAAACTCCTTGAGGGATGAATTCACATCATAAGCCTTGTAAACAATTGTCTCAGGCAGTTTCTCCCACCCTGATTTCTCCTATAAATCCTTGCCAGATTAATCTTCCCAAATACCTCTTTAGATGGAGTGCCAGAAACGTTTCCTTATGGTCTTTGCATTGAATTCAAACATCACTCCCCGCCCCATGCAATCTAACATCTACTAGTATGATCCTCAACAAGCATCTAGTGCGCCCATCAGGTGGATTTTTTTCAGAATTCCTGAACGTTTCCATTCCTGTGCCTTTGCTCGGGTTATTTCCCCTGTCTATCTCAGGCCTTGTTGTCTTCCAAGCCTTCCCCACTGGCCCCTCCCCCCACCTAGTCCCTAAGGCTGCGCTTTGAGCCCATTCTGATCTCTTCCTTATGTGAACTCTGTGATACAGTCAGTACTCTGTGATGAACTCTGATGCTACGGTGAGGCTGTGAAGTCCTCAGAGAGGAAGCCAATGGGACACACACACACACCACCATCACCACTGCTGCCACCAACACCATGTTGAGACGCATACCAGGCAGCAACATCAATCAAACACATCTCCAGTTTCTGGGTCCTACTAAGAAGAGGTTGTTGGGATCACAGATGTAAGGACTGGCTAGACCCCAAACCAATCCCCTCCTACTGCTTCAAATGGGGATTTAGGGACTTTAGCCAAATTCTCCAGGTTCCTGTTAACTGTTACCTACACAACAGACACCCTACCTTGAGATCAAGCTGAAATGTGAACATTACTGGTTGTGTCTGTTGGACTGGAGGACAGTTGCACATGGAGCTCATGTTTGTGTGGGTCGCTTGCCATCGCCACCAGGTGAGGGGAGAGGTGGGAAGAAGCAGCTACAGGGCCTATTTCCAGCCCACTACAACACTGATGATGAACTTACAGTTTTAGAGCTAGTGTTAGGATGGTCAGTGGGTCTCATCCTGAGTGCTGACACCCTCCCACCATTGATAGGGGCTGCTTGGAGGCCTGTTGAGATAGACTTGAAGCCCAGTCAGCCTCAGTGGAAAAAGCATGAACCACCACAGATGTCTGCCATGGGCTCAGTGGTGGGGACCGTGGGTATTTCTATTGATTTTTTAAACAGACAAGGAAACCCTAAAGAAGTGAAGTGACTCGTTCCAGGTCTTGTTACCAAGTTAGAACCAGAAGCTAGATCCCTTCTTGTCCTACCCTGGCTTCTCCATTTACCTTATAAGGCTTTTGCTGTTGTTTGATTTTTCAGATAAATGGAAAAGTAAGGATAATTCAAATAACAAATAATCTAAAACTTTAATTTTGGTGAATAGTTTTAATTTTCCATTCCTTCCCTCTGCCCCTCTACCAGAGCAACTATAAATTTCTCTTAAAATAGTCAACTAATTTGAGATGTTTTTTTCCCCTCTCCCTGACTACCCTTTGGAGGAAGGCCCTAAGAAGAATGAATAAACAAAATACAGGCAGTCTGAGGGAGAAGCAAGTAGGAAAATATTTGGTTAGTGCACACTGAGAGAACACTCTGGAATTGAAGGTGCCCCAAACCTTTCTTATATGCACCGAGTGCTTTTCTTCTCCACAACTGCTGTTTTCCTGATGTTTTTCCTCCATCTCTGCTACATTCAGGCCCCACCTTGCTCCACATCTGAGTTCTACAGCTGGGTTTATGAGGAAATAGTGATTTTTTTAAGATTTCCCACCTGTCATATCACATTATGAGTCATCACGCTGGGCTGTACCTTTGTCTGACACGCCAAGTTTTCTCTGCTCTCAATTTAAAAGGCAGGCTTTCAGTCATAACAATTTGAAATCCATCTTTATAGAACAGATCTTAAACTAGCTCATTGTAAGCATCTGAAAGAGATCTAAGGTTTGACCTCAACATTAAGGGTGTGGGCACTTAAATGTTTCACTGCTCTTCCAGGCCTGCATCCAGCATTCAAAGGAAAACTCCAGGACTGTTACTGCAATATCCAGGATATTAGTCCTAAGAGAAAAGGGAAACAGAAAAAAGTCCAGCAGCACTTCAGGATCAATAAATGAAATGAGACAGGCTCTGACGGAGGACAGGGTATCTGAAAGTGACATTTCCTGGTGACTAGCTGCTCCATTCATTCCAAAAACATTCACTGAATTCTGACTGAGGGCCAAGAACTAGGGATAAAATAATGAATCAGTCATATTCTATGTTCTTCAGTTCATGATGTGTGGGAGGCCCACACGACTATAAATAGGAGATTTTAGTACAGTGTGACAATTGATAACCAAGAGGAGGGTGTGATGGAACTATGGGGGCATGTTCAAAAGGATATACCGATATTAACACTTATTTGGGGCTTACTATGCCCCATTCTCCACGTGTGCTGGTGCATTTCTATCTCATCTCCCCTAATATATTGCAAGAACCATTTTCCCAACTTTTTTTTTTTAACAGGGTCTGCTCTGTAACAAATGCCTAATAAATAATTGGATTCAGGAAATTAATTATCCTGAGTGAGGATAAGGGACTCGGGCCTCTGTCACACTGCTGGTAAGTATCATTACTAGACAGGAGCCTGCAGGGTGCCCCCAGGGCAGGGACACTGGGTTACTTTCTGGCAATGACATAACACAACCTGTGTGTAGTGGATGAGATTAACCACTTGAAGAGTCATTTCACAGACAGGATGTCTCACAAAATAAGAAAGGAAAGCTCTGGGAATTTAATCAAGATATGGTAAAATATGAAATTGCTCACATCTCTCATCAGAGAGATCATCCCTGACACTTTATAATCATCAACTCTTTGTTCCCTTACTATTCTTGATTTTCTTCAGAGCATTTATGATGACTTGGCTTCTTTGTTTACCTGATGGTTAATGAACCCACTCATTTGAACATGAGGCCCTTATAGGCTGGGCTGTAGTGTCTTACCCAAACTCTTATTCCCAGCACTTAGAACAGGACTTGGCACATAGCAAGCCATGGGCTAGCATAGACAAGTGATTAGCAATGAAAGTGAAGAGCTTGAGAAAACACTTCCCAAGCTCCTGCCTTCCAGAGATTTGGATCCTCCCCCGCTTTTCATTGACAATTGGTATGCAGAGAGCCATTGTCATAAAAGGAGCATGTTGACCTCTCAGGTATGTTGGAACAGAACAGAGGGGCAAGCCATTAATATAGGCTGAACAAGAGTATGAACCCACTTTTAGAAAGAATATGAAAACACAAGAAGGAATGGTAAAAGAAAGAGCTGACACTACAGGGCAGCAAGGTCTACGTGATTTTTACTTTTCCAAGTCAATGAATATTTACAAAAATCCCATGAAGAAGATGGTATACATTATCCCTATTTTGTAGATATGAAAACTGAAGTACTGAGAAATTAAGTAACTTGCCTGAGGTTGCATAGCTAGCAAGTGGGGTTCTAATTTAGAGAGTCAGGCTCCAGAGTCCATGCCAGGCAATAAAGAACAATAAAGAATAAAGAACAAAGATTCAAGATGGCTTTATATACTTTGACATTCTTCCCCTGGGGGGCATACTCTATTTACCCTCCTCTTGACCCAGTTTGGCCTGAAGCGGACTTGATTAATAAGAAATGATGGAAATAATACTATGCGAGTTCCAGACTAAGGTTTTAAGATGAATCTAAATTTCCATTTATTTCCTCTGAGAACTTCAAACTTCCATATATGGTAGTGTCACTACTACTCTTCTGGAAAGGACAGCTAGTGAAGCCCTGGCAGTTACACAGACAGCTAAAGAAGCTTTCCAGCTGTCACTTCTAGATACTAAGCATGTAGATTAGCTGACTTGAACCCTCAGCCCTGCCCAGCTCACTACCAATAGGTAACTTCATTCATTATCACATGGAACAGAATAATTACCTAGCTGATTCTTGTTTACAATTCCTCATCCATAAAATCATGGGCTATAATAAAATCTTTGTTACTTTACACTACTGATATCTGGAATAGGTTGTTATATAGTTGTCCTGTGTTAACAGAATTGCGTTCTTCAAACTTTTTGATTGTGACACACTGAAATACAATTTCCAGAAAATACATCCACAGAGAAACTGTGAAATTTAGTTTTGGCTTCAGACTTTGAAAGTACAAGTAGTTGAATGCCTAACTCAACACCCTTTTTAGAATTTCTGAACTTGTGATTAATAACACCGAGGTTGACAGGTTACGCAAACCAGGCAATGTCAGTAGTAAAACAAAGCTTGTCACTTGGATTTATTGTTAGTATCCATCCATCTGTCCATCCAGCCAGCCATCCAAAATAAAATCTCACAAAACAATACTTGCACTTATATGTACAATGCACTCTGGTAGTTCCTAGTTAATTTGAAAAATTGCTTCTTACAACCCACTAAGTTATTTTCTTGCAAGTGAATCAACACTTGTAATATAAAAAAGAATAGTTCTGAGGAAGAGCTTGTCAGAGAATGGACAGCATGGAGAGGAAATACCCCAAATCAGCCAGCCTCAACACTGAGTTCACTTGGCAAACAGAGTAATGAAAGAGATCTCTGTTGTCCTAGCATCATGATGGGAGTTTAAGCTCTCCCATTTGGTTGTTTTTGCTCAGATTCCACTCAAACACCACTTACATAGTTTACCCTATGGTTTCAGCACATACTGCTCCCTCTGCAGGGTGCTTGCTCCTTTAGCTCTGCCCCACCATTGCTGCTGAGGAACCACTATTCATCTTTTAGGATTAGTGGAGATGTCTTCTCCTCCCAGAAGTCTTCCTTGACTCTGGGCTAGATCTTCTCTCTCTATAATTCCCCTTGTATTTGATACTTACTGTATTGACTTTGCCTGTTAATCAGGTGCTGGGCTCTAGTCAGGACTGGACTTAACTATTATGCCCTAGAAACTGACATAGGGCTGGGTATGGGTACTAGGGAGGCATTCAGTAAATATCTGTTGAATAAGTAAATATCTGTCTAATAGTGTTCATAATTCTACTGCAGAGATATTGCTGGGGTGAGCCATTCTCCAACGAAACATTAGAATTCTGACTTCCTTGACAAACATAGACAATACTGTAAATTTTTGACAATTGACACACTGTGATTTATAGCTCTGTCTCCTGTAGGTTTAGTTTGCATAGGTCAGTCTTCATCAATTTTATTAACTTTAGAAGGAATCAGAAGATCAAACTTCTAGAATGGCAGAAAACTTTTAAAACTGACTACAAAACTTCTAAAGTTTCAGCAAATGAATGTCACCTTGTAAAGTCTTGACAGATGCCATCTTATGTCAACTCTAAGAGCCCAATCTTGCTCCCCAACATCAATTTTAAGTGCAGTGCCCAAATCCAAAATCAGAGGCTCTTTCAAATATAGCTACCTTCCATATCTGCATCTGAATTAAAATGATGAAAGTCTTATAAATAGATTTTATGGTAATTTCCACTTTTTCTTGATTTTCTATAAAATCTTTGTTTTCTAAATTGCCTTTGACTATTTGGATTTCTTTTGTGGAGTTCCTATTTTTTCCTTTTTGATGTTCATTTTCCCCCCTAAAGAAGCCTACTAATGATTTTCCAAATCGTTTTTGTCCCAAATCACATAAATTGGTGTTCATTAACTACATCTGTTAGTTTAAACATCAGGCATGGTCATAGCAGTGGACTTGAGAGATATCTCAGCTGGAACTGAGGTTTGCATGGATCTATGCAATTAATGTTATCGCTGAAGATAACCTCATGTTATTTATTTCTTATTTGTTTTCAGCATAGAAAATAAAGAATATTAGCACTTGAGCAAAAATCTTGAACAGGAAATCTGAAGAATGGAAAAGAATGATAACTGACAAGAGCAGTAGCATTTCAATGCCTACGAGTAGCTCGGATGGAGCATTTCCCCAGTGACTGGCTTAACAGAGCCAAGAAAATAGCTGCTAGGGAAAGCCATGTGAGAAGGGGATGGGAGGAAAAAAGTCTTATACATGATCAATCCAAACCTTACAAAACTACTGACTGCAACCTAGAGGCACTATGACTTTACATTGTTATCAATCATTTCAAAAAAGAAAAAAATAAAGTCTTCTTTAGCGCAGTGTGGAGTCCAGGGAACAATACAGAAAGCAGAAGGCAGAAAATACACTCAGAAATGAACTACTGGTGGTATATCTGACCTGTGACATTTTTGTTCTTCTTATCCTCTGGCAAAATCTCACCTTTGGATATATGTAAAAGTTCTTTACTTTTAAATGTGCATACTCAAAACAGATTTGGCCCATAGTACTTTCCCAAAGATATTAATAAAGGAATAGAAGTGAAAATGATTGTTGAACCATCAGAGTTCTTGTTTCAGGCGAGAAATGCCAGGAGAGAAAGAAAGCACTGCATTCTTCTTCCCTCCGGAGTGGCTCCATTTTTGTGTCCCCTAACATCAGTGCATTCTCCCTAACATTTAAGTGTGCCCACAGAAGCATGGCCTATTACACGTGTCTTCTCCTGCAGCAGACGACAATGTAAAAGCAGGACAGATTGTGAAGACATAGAATAAGGGAAAATATAAACTTCTATTCCAAGGGAGAAAAAATGAGTTATTGTACATTTAATGATAAGAGATATTATAGAGAAAATTTGGGTTGGGAATCCAAACAGGGTTTTTTTGAATCTGATGTCTTACTTGACTTTGTGTGTTCAGCAAATGACTTTGCTGCACTAAATTCTGGGTTTGTCATCTATACAATAAAATGGTTGGTTGACAGGATAAATAAGGTGGCTTTAACTCTGACATCTTGTGACTTTATGAGATATAAAATTATCTATGAAAATGCTTTACCAGCAATTAAAGGACATGATAAAAGTTATAAAGGAGAGAGAAAGGAAGTTAGAACAACACTTCATCTGAGAAGATTCTAACAAAACTCAGGAAAAAAACACATGATGAATATGAGTAAGAGCAATTACCTATTTAGCAGCTACTACACAAATGGCAGGCGATGTGCCAAGCACCTTATGTATACCACCCCTAACCGTCCTCCACTAGGTGAGGCCATCCTGGCAATCCAAAGATAGCCATAATAATAACTCTCATCCCTCATACTCTTCATTAAGAGGTGGAGTCTAACTGTATTCTCCCTGAACATGGGTAGATTTGTGACTCATTTGTAACCAACAGAATGCACCTGGCATGATTATGGATGTCTCCTGGGGCTAGGTCAAAACAGGCATTACAGCTTTGGCTTCTTAGCTGAAGGACTCACTCTTGATGAATTTACTTCCTAAATAAGCAATCTGACTGCTTCTATGTCGGGAGTGGCCATGTTGTGAGAAAATCCACGTAAAGACCACATGGAGAGGTCCTGAACTATATGGGAAAAGGCTTCTGAACTGCTCCAGCTTCTCTAGCACTCCCCATTCCCACTGTTCTAGCTCCAATTACCACGAGACTACACCTCACAAGGCGCACTAGACCAGAACTACCCAGACAAGCGTGTCCCAAATTCCCGATCCAGAGAAACCGTGAGAGATAATAAAATGATTGTTGGTTTAAGCCATTAAGCTTGGAGTGATTTGTTACCTTGCAATAGCTAACTTATAGATTTTATTAGCTTTGGTACCTGGAATTGTAGGTATTGCTGTAAACAAAAATCTGTAACTGGCATTGACTTTGGGACCAGGTAGCAGTGGGAAACCAGAAGACACTTAAGTCTGTTAGTGAAAGCCTAAAGAGAGTTAACCACAGTATTAAGAGAAGACTTGAGGAGGCTCTTGGTAGGGATTTAATGGAAAGTGACGGAGATATTATTTGAGCTGGAGGAAAGAAGACTCTTGCTATACAGTAGTGGAAGTTGAACAAAAAGTGTGGAAAATAGTGAGTATGACTAATAAACTAACAATTTAATTGTAGAGATTTCCATGAAGAGTGTTATAGGAGCTGCATATATTAAAGTGAGGAAAGAGAAAACGAATTAAGGAAAAAGCTACTCAGCTTTTGAGTAGAAGTTCAGAGAATTTTAAAGCATTCAGAAGAGTCTCTTTAGCCAGTTAAATGTTCTTAAATAAAGAAATGGCTTCCTAGAAAAGACATCCAGAACGGGATGGTAAGATCCTTTGTTAAGACTTCATAAAGATTTAGAGTAATAATTTTTCACTCTTCTAGACAGACAAAAGTTTTCCTAAGGATCTTGACAGTATACCTCAAGATTCTTACAGTTAAATAATAGGGTTTCTAATGCATTTTTAAAATGACTTTAAGGGTACTATCCCACAACAGCCTAAAGAGGGAAACTCAGGTAAAGGACAGATTTTTGAAGAGATTCATGGGTGTGGATTTTGTCTAATGGAGTGAATTATAAATGGATATTCAAGAAACACACAAAATTTATGAGGAAATTATATTAATTGGGCTGATGGAGACAAATATGGTGAAGAAAAAAAAAAAAGGACCCAGAAAATGAAAACAAGGGGAGGGCCAAAACCATGGAAAACAACTCCCAGGAAGTCAGATTCAGTTCTGGTGAAGGACTTGGATAGATTTTATAATTGCTATGACCCAGTGCCTTTTGTGTGCCCTCACATTCCTTCTTTTTTGCCTGGGAGTATACATTGTTGCTTTCCATGGTCAGCATATTCATTCTATGCTATAAGTGTGGGAGGCGGGTAACTTGTCTGCTGGTCTTCAGCCAGAGAAATACAGCACCCATAGAAAAGAATGCAAGGAACCACACCAGAACCTGATATAGGACTTAGATCTTTAACCTGATGCTTTCTTCAGGCTCTTGATTTTTATAGGAAATATTATAGTTTGAAGCACAGAAACTATGACATTAATAACTTGTTTTTCTTTTCTCCTTCACACCTAAACCATTACCTTAGGTCTTACTTTCTTTATGAAGTTGACTGCTTCATCACTGAAAATAAGCTCCTTTGGAGCAGGAATGAAGCTTATATTTCCCTAGTATTCAGCACTGGGTCCTAAATTTATTAGGCATATATTACATGCCTGATGATAATGAAAATGGTAATGAAAGCCTTGTGCCCTATCTTATCCTTCCGTAGAAGCCAGAGGGATATACTTTGTCTTGCAGAATGCTTAGTTTCAACTAAGTCAGTCAATCCTGAATGACTCAGAAACTACTTATGTAAGACAAATCTTGTATAGTCTGGAATTTTAGAACTAGAAGGGACCTTAGAGGTTCATTAGTTCAGCCCTTTATTTTATAGATGAGGGCACTGAGGTTTTATTGGTTAGTAAGATGATTTACCATAGAGTGGTTAAGTGACCCATTCAAAGCCATGTAATTAAGGATAAAGCCAAGACTAGAAATTTCTCCTGTCATTTTATCCCCACATTCAACAACTTTTCTGAGGACCTGCTATTTGTAAGGTTCTCTTATCTGTTCCCCTTTGATAATCACTAGATGAATTGAACCAGAGTTAGGAAGTAGAGATGTATTCAAGCCAGTGTCTCATGGATGGAAATGTTAAAATTATTGTCATGAGCACAGTATTGTCTGTGAGTTTGGATCATTTTGCAAGATTGTATACCACTTACCCCAAATCATCAAAAACTACATAAATAGCTTCTTTCCCACATAAGAAGTTATATTGCCTTAATGGACATCTTCAAATTGTATAAATTCCATTTAATTAAAAAACATTTCCAGCAATTCTTATTACCAGTTGCCTTTGGCAATACCAAATACCAGCTGCCCTGGCTTTCCCCTCAAACCATCAGTGCCTCTCAGCAAGATGGAACTCAACTTGGAATTCTTCCTGGCTTGAAGAACCTTCTTTTGGTCTCCTTCAACACAATTTGGTGAGGTCATGGCATCTCTCATCAAAATTTTCCCCATTCCTAACATTAAACCTCCTGTTGCACAACTGCCTGCATTAGGAATATTCTCTGGCTGCAAGAACATTAAGAACTTTCTTGATATTTATTTGGAAAATCTCATTAAAGAACCCACTTCCTCATTAATCCTTCAGGATTAATGTGGAAAATGAATTATCTGACCCTTACCATATTTTTTTTTTGTCCAGTATTTATTATCAACTTGATGCATAGCTAAGAAGGTAAGGGTGACATCTAGTGAGTGACTAAGTGGTCACTGGCATATGATCATGCATTCAGGGGAATTTAATATTACCATTTCAGTATAAGACTGCACACTCATTCAGTTGACTAAGTTCTGAGAACATTGCTCAGTTTTAGTCAGATATTTATACATTAAGAAGTAAATATAGGGCCTCCCTGGTGGTGTAAGGGGTTAAGTCTTAGCACTATCAAGCTACTGGCAGCCACTGCAGCATGAATTCCATCTCCAGCCAGAGAGCCAACCCACATGGCGCAGCAGACCTCTCCTGTCTCGCCCGCTATTGCCCTCAGCAGTGTATTTCAGTAGCTCCGCCTATTCTGCTCCCCACTCTGTCGCTCGTAAATCCTGTCGCACCCCCGCATTCTCGCCTACACCCCAGTTGTTGTATGCCTAAATAAATAAAAATAAATCTTTTTAAAAAAGAAGTAAATATAACCTTTTCCTGAAGGACTTTCTAAAATAAAAAAGGTAGTGAAATAAGTGACTAACAAAAATCAATACTCAATAAAATAAAAATGTTTTTAAGATTAAACAATCGTAGGTACTTTTGGAGTGCCAAAGAAGGAACAGATGTTCAAAACAGTATTTTTGTAAAAGAAATATGGAGAACATATTCATTCAAACAGAAGTATAAGTTAAATTTGATAACAAATCAAGTCCTTAGAAGTATGAGCTTTGTTTGATATTTTTTTCTGTAACTTTTCTAGTTGAGGTAACATTTGTTTTCAACACTATGTATGATTTAGGGGGGTAGGTTCACACCTCTTTTGATGTATTTTACCATACCACACTCACCACTGAGGACCCCATGGCCCTTTTCCATAGTCCATTAGGCTCCCTTCGTCCTTTGTTCCCTTCCCACCCAACCCCTCTAGTAGCATCAAGAATTATGAATTTAAAATAAAATCTAATATTCAGATGTAAAAGAACAGGCTATTTTATTTGCGGCAAGAAAAGTATTTTGAAATATTCTTGTTCTTGACCCTGGGTAGAAGAATATTCAAGAATATTCAAGATAAATTAATGGTGAGGGATATGCCCAATGGC
This sequence comes from Scalopus aquaticus, assembly GCA_004024925.1. NCBI lineage: Eukaryota > Metazoa > Chordata > Mammalia > Eulipotyphla > Talpidae > Scalopus > Scalopus aquaticus. The sequence goes on along the minus strand of PVIJ01017495.1, from coordinate 1,423 downwards.
AAATAGTTAAAATCCAGAAGAAATGTCTCTTAGAACTTTATAGACAAAAAAAAAAAAAAAAAAAAAAAAAAAAAAAAAAAAAAAAAAAAAAAAAAAAAAAAAAGATAAGAAAAAACATATGAGCATGGTGAGTCCACAGACTTTCCAAACAGGCAGGTTAGTTGCCAGGACCATCATTAGCCAGTTTCCAAACATACTTTTCTCATCAGGGGAGTTTCTCAGAGGAAGTGAAGATGGGGACACCAGACCTCAGGAAACTGCCAAATTTATTTAGGGAAAGGAAACAGAGGTGGAAAAAAATCTGCATCCGCATCTCCCACACTCCATGTTGGTGGTCACTCCAAAACTAACGAGTCACCAACAACATTTTCGGCAGATGAGATAACTGCATTCCCCAACAGCCACAAAATGAATAAATTACTGTAATTAAAACACTGTTTCCACAGAGTCCTAGTTCTTTTAAGACACTACAGAAGGGATAATGATAGAAGACTCAGTCTGGCCTGTGTTCTCCATGTCTCTGTACTCCAGTGCAGTTAGAATGGGAAAGATATACACTTTGGCGATTTGCATCAAGAGAAAACAACAGACCTACATGGAGGGGAACAGGGGACCTTGGTGCAAACAGGGAAACCTAGGTGGGCTCATTGGGTGTTAAGCACTTAACTCCATGGCACTCTTTTCTGCTAGCCCAACCCCAGAGTGAGATAGAAGCATTCTGAGGGCAGGCAAAATGACCATCATCTTTGTATGTTGTATCTCCCCAGTGCCTACCTTGAGGACTTATACTAGCAGCATTCCCTGTAATATGCTGCCAGGCCATGACTCTGTGATATGGTAAGCATTTTATGCCTATAAAATGGGTGGGCCAGTGCAGAGCTCAAGTAAGCCTGAAAAATGATGAATAAAAAACAAAGAGTTGTATAAGGGGGTCTCCTAGCCCTTTAGTAAATTAATGCACAGCATGATTCTTTAAAGTAGAGCATGTGCCCATGCTCATTTGCAGCTCTCAATCTTTCTGATCCTCTAGAAGAGTATCAGAGTCTACAGGGATGGACCTTGTGGAAGGTTGCCTTCCATGTGCTAGATGCACCACATCTTTTGAACGGAATCCACAAAGAAGTTTTACCCTTTTCCCTTGTTATTGTTGCACATATATGAGGACAGCTTATTTCTCCTTGGTTCTTCTTTTCCATGCTAAATACTTTAAAATTTCTCCGGTTAGTGTCACCATACCTTCTCATCGTTCTTTTTTTTTGTAATATATATTTTTATTGTTATTTATGTCTTTTACATTTTGTATTCTCCTTGGGTAGCCCACCACCAATTCACCCGTGATCCATCTCCATGGTCCCTTGTGTTCTTTTCTATTCCATTTTGTGCCCTTTTCCTTCCTTCCCCCCCCCCCCCCCCCCCCCCCCCC